>DWCF01000809.1:0-38252 GCA_018230265.1 Delias oraia
CGCAACAAATTGAGCTTTGGTTGTGTTGCCAGCTTTTTCTGCCATTCGAGCAGTTAAATTTCATGGATCTGTGATTACTCATTCAGCGGAACATATTACAAGTACTGTTTCACGTTGGTATTAACTAACACAGATGACAGGCCTACTTGCTGGTCATTTAAGAAGCATAACAATACCTCTTTTCGAAGATAAAATTTATTTAATTGTTAGTAAGAAGTGTAAAATTTCCTAGTGAAGTCAAGTTTTTTAGAGTATATATTAGTATTATACTCGATACTAGAGTATATATTATATTAGTATATATTTTTTAGAGTTTTATTTGTGTATAAAGAGATTACTTACCTTAATTGTTTCACTGTGTGCATTTACTAGAGTTATATATGCCAGTACATATTGTATAGCTGTAAAAATATTGAATTTAAGAATATAATCAGTATGATTGTTTTTATTGATGAGTAAAACCAATTTTGAAAATTTTTGATTCTGAAGTCCGTTTTATTAAATATTTACATTAATCGCAAAGTATACGTTACATGACTTTAACTAGAATTTAAGCAATCCAACTCTCTTTGGTCCGATTTTTTCCAAACCATGGTTGGGAATTTAATAAAATTATTGTACTTCTATTGGTAATATAAAACTCTAACTCTATGTAACCCCATTATATAATTTTTTAAAAATTAAAAACAATATCTCATATATTCTGTCTGACTCACTCTAACGTGCATTTGCTGTTGTAAAAACGAGACCGAACTCAAGATGTGATTTAAGCAAAGCTTACAAGTAAATAGGTAAAAAATATTTTTGATTATTTTGATAACATTATTTTGATTTATGTTAGAAATGACTTACCTAAACGTATAAACATTTGTGCATATTGAATATTTATAAATCGTTACTACATTTTTATGAAAACTAATAAAATATTACTATAAAATATATTTTCAGCGATAACCACTATCAAAAGAGAAGCGAGTGATCGTCACATTTATATTTAAATGAGTAAAGGCCACTGTTTACAAAGATAATAATACTACATCAGTTAATTATCTATTATTATTATTATCTATTATATTAATTATTTTTTATCGCAAAGTACTAGGACAACGAAACGCCGGAAGAATGAAGAATAGCTTCAAAATAAAGTCAAAGAATATTATTATTTTTATATTGTGTAATGGAAAAACAAGCAGAAAGTTCACCCGCACCCTCAGCGCCAGATGGGCCTCGGAAGCGTTGCCGGCTTCTTAGCGCTAGGTTTAAGGTTTCTGTGCCGGCGGCAAATCTACTTAACATGCCTCGTTCCTGGTATTTCAGTAGAAGTAGAATGATGCTTAGCAGCTTTTTTTTAGAAATGGCTAAATCGCAATTGGCCATGCGGCGTTTACAACTTAACATGGACTTTGGAGCGAGTAAGGCTTTGCGCGGCTTGTATTGCCGGCGGCATAAACTCGGCGGCACTGTGTAAAGGCCTTAAGTAATAAACTGTATAAAATGTATATCCGGTATTATTTTAAAAGAATCCTCTTTTAAAATAATACCGGATATACAGTTTATATAATACCTTGTATAAGACAAGTTTTTGGAGAAATTCCCAGAAGTTCAGAAATGTTCTGAACAACATAAAGGCAAAATAGCCTTCATTATTAAAGATATGTATTTTATAAACTAAGAGGTTATAAAATATATAATTGGAAGAATCCTGAATTCAAATTCATAGCAGCTTACCTAACTGAATCTTTTTTTTTAACTCACCTATAGTATTTGGCTGATAGTATTTTTATGAGTCATATTTTAAATTAGTGTGGAGCAGCATGCGACAAGGCAATTTGCTATATGAGAAGCGCATCAATGTTGGAAATTTAATAACACTGCACTTAATACCTATAAATCATAAGAGAAGGGCTGTGGATGTATTCATCTTGATACTTTAATAAAATATATTTTACTACTATATAATATTATAAAAAATATATTTCACCCATAGGAGAGCCATGCTGAAGTATATTCCGACGCACTAATTGGACCGGCTCGTCCGAAGTGATACCACGGACTCACAGAATACTCAGTGTGAAACCGCACTTGTACTGTGTTTCGCAGAGTGAGTCAGGATTTCGGAGGCCCTTAAAATGTGCCTCTTAAGCTACGTAAAAAGCCAGCATCACTACCAATTCACGGACTGTGGCGCGGTTGTTCATGGGCGGCGGTGTTCTCTTACCATATAGAAGATCTATCTGCTCCGTTGTTCGCTATACCATTAAAAAATCATCTAGTAAATTAGTATCATTTTACATTAACTTTTTGAAAAGTTTCTAGCCAAGACACAATTATAAAGGGTTCAAGAGCTAAGGTAAAACTAGTAATTCTATCTTATTTTAAGGAAGTTGTATAGGTTTTTTCAATAAATTCCCAAGCGAAGTAGGTATAAAAAGTATCACTTAATAAATTTTATATATAAAATAAGGTAATAGACTGATCGTACATAGTACAAGAGTTCTTTACTACAATTCTCTCAGGAATATTTGTTTGTTTTTGGGGAGATCTAGAAGTGTTTCCTAGTCAATTTAAATAAAGAGTTTCAAAGAATTTACGCTGCGGATGGACGCGGGTGAAACCACTTGTACAGTTTCTTAAAAGCGCATAAAAGTTGTATTGACATAGTTAAATTAAACCGCATTTTCATGAAATTACATTTTATGAAAACGTGGTCATCTTTTTATAACGTTTATTTAAATGAAAATGTCGTAGGTCAAATAAATGAAGGTTGGTCAACAAAGTGTGCCGCCCACGGGAATGCTTTCAATGAAATAATGGAAATTAATGTTTAACGATCTAATAAAGCCACAATTACGACGCGTTTGTGTTTTGAAATTGGAGAACTTTTAAAAAGAGCAATAATTGATTTTATTATATTTGGGAGTAGACAAATAGAAAATTATTCAAAAATCAGAGTAGATGTATAAAAAGGTAATTTTTAATTGAGATGAGGTCGTTTGATACAAAAAAGATTTGTTTTTCAAGTATCATAATTTTTTTGCAACATAAGTCCAATTATCGACACTATAAGTGGCTTTCTGTGCGTCTTCTTCTATTTGTATTGCTTCTAAGGGCAACCATGAAGCTCATATTTATAGGTACTTATTATTATAGCATAATTTTATATAGTTTTAATTAGAATTAGTATTTAAATAAACATTTTAGTTGCAGTTATGTTATGCTTACTTGTGTATACGAGGCAACAATCCATGGAAAGTTTGGAGGACGTGCTAGCATATCCGATGGAACCAGCCGTGGTGAGAAATAAATATCTTCTATCACTTAATTAATTCTAACTGTTCCAATAAAGACAAGATTGTTCCACCAGAAGCATAAACGTGATGTAGAAAAAGAAACTTCAGCGAGCAAACAGTCAAAATTTATTCAATTCGTTGAAGAAAAGTTGGTTCAGCATACCCAAGCATTGGAGCACATTTTAAAAGTTACAGCAAAGGACGAAGATATGATACAAAGACTAATTGCATATTTATCACAACAAATGAAGGAACCGAAAATGCCCGCGAAGATTGAGGTACTTGAGCAAACAAGGCGCAGTGGTACCGATGAAGACAATGATAACCCGATAGTTCGGTTCGGTAGAAGTTTTCCGATATATGGAAACCTTTTCAAAGATTTGATGCTGAAATCATATCATAATGATTCAGAAGCAGCAACACCCCTTGTCGAACACAATCCTAAAGAGGTAAGTGGGTCGTAAGCCTTCTGAAACATTAATGATGATTCAGACGGTTTTACTACACACTTACGCCTAACTGTATCAGCCTAAGTTATTGAATAAACGATACACAACATTATTTGTTTCGATTCATACACATCCTATACTTTTAAAATCTCAACAAATACAGACTATAAACGGAATGGGAGTTGACCAAAGTCTACAAGTAATTAAACATTTCAGTCCCGTCGCGCATACGGAGCGAAGCCAATAATTATACCAAGTACAGATGCCCACAGTCCAAGCCCTTGGTGTTCTATTGCAGTACTGTGTCGCAGAACATATAATCCAGTTTGTGGGTACGATGATAATTTTGGCTACGGAAAATTCGATGACGTTTGTCACATGTTACAAGTGAATTGCTATTGGAAGTACAGTAAGTAAATATTTTGTCATTAATAATCAAATATTTACACACATATACTTTTTATGGTAGGTTTTTATGGTACAATGGAGCAGGTGGGTGGCCTATATGTTAAAAGAACACAGTCACCCGTGGACAACCACGTCACAGTCCGCGCATTGGTTGTGTTGTCGGCTTTTTACGCTACTTAAGCGATATTTTTAAGGGCTTATGATATCCTCTCTCACTCAGGGAAACCACGAAAGCGCCGTTTCAATTATAATTACCATATCTCGCTGAGTATTCTGTGGGCCCGAGGTATCGCTTTGGACG
Organism: Delias oraia; assembly: GCA_018230265.1. Classification (NCBI taxonomy): domain Eukaryota; kingdom Metazoa; phylum Arthropoda; class Insecta; order Lepidoptera; family Pieridae; genus Delias; species Delias oraia. The sequence continues at coordinate 4,449 of DWCF01000809.1, forward strand.
AGCCGGCCCAATACTAACGCGATTTAACATAGTAATACATATTCTACTTGATCTTGACACAAAGTAACATTCTAAACGCTGAAACAAACATATCATAGACAAAATTTTACAGTTGTGAGAGAAGTTGAAAGCTAAAGACATGTTTTTCTGGAATATGACTGTGAATAGTTTCTGCTTAGTCAGAGAATAATAGTACTAAAGATGGCGTATCCTTTTATGAGATTTCCAAAAACAGTTTCACAATCTGTCTGTTGAATTTATCGGCAAAGATAACGAAATCTATTGACATATTTTATTTAATCTTTTTATTACAATTACAAATTATAAACTTATAAGAACTTTATAAGAACAAAATCGTAATGGGATTAAAACAATATTAATTAAATATATTATATGATTTTAAAATCTACAGACCTATTTTTAGTAAAAAACCACAATCTATCAAGTAAATCATATATTTCTATAGATTTTAAAGGTGCTTATTTATTTGTATTATAAATGTTATTGACACATACTAAATGGCTTGTTCCAGATTTCGCTTTAGTGCCATCTTGTAGACCAGTATTGAGACCAAATTAAATTAATCACTCAGACATTTTTTCATAAAAAATTATAATAAATAATGTTATTATTCTATCCTATACCTTGTCCGAGCTCTCTTGGATTGGGACAAATACCTTCCTCTTCCTTTACATGCCTGAAAACTGAGAAATTTTTCAATCACAACAATTATTGTGTATAACCAATGTGGTATCATCATTTCTGTCGTAGGACGTCCACTAGTGGACTGCATAGGCCTCCCCTTCGGATCTCCATGGGGTATTTGCCATAATCGCCACGCTTGGCAGGCGGGTGGGCGATCACAGTTAGGTTTTATAGAACGCAGACGACGCTGTTACTCGACCTCTAGATATTACCTTAGTCGCCTCTTACGACATCCAAGGGGTGATATGTTTAAGCGCAAATCTAAGCCTGCTTTTCTTAAGCATTTCACGGTATATGTGGTAAATAATAGTTCAATTAAAGATAATAATGTGTCGAATTGGTGCATAACACTTGTTTTAGCAAGATGGCGATTATATTATGACATAGAATATAAAAAATATAAAAAGATTTTACTCCAAATGGTAAGACTGCCCATGGACAGCGGCACCGCAAAATGCGCATAGCTGTAAAGCGCTTTGGGGCGGCTGAGAGCGTAAAAGATGACAGCAATTAAAGTCCTTGGAGGTGTCTATCAATATTTCCTACAAGATATTTTTTCCATTAAAAATATTATAGATTTATTAGTTATGTAGCTGCCTCGATGGATTTCGATGGCCTTAATGTTTAAGTGTACTAGGATCTATAATTGAAATAAAATTTTTACTTCTATCCCCACAATTTTTCACGATTGATCTCTTCATAAGAGCCTTTCTTAATAGAAATGGATTTACATTTTTTAAAGGTTTTTCTATAGCAAGTCATGATTATATTTAAAGATTTAACCTATTTACCCATGCTGTATTCACAAGAATACTCATATAAATCGCATAGATCAAGAAATGTCCTCGCTTCATTTACAGATTTCCCACAGGTGATTACCGTGTCGTGAAAACAGGTGTAGGCGTGCTCACATAGCTTTTTTAATTCACTCTGAAATCAATACTCGACATGAAAATCTGTAATGTCCTTAAAATAACTAAGATATTTTAACAAAAACTGAATTAAGTGCATTAAACAGCATACAGAATTTAGATTGCTCAGGAAACATACATTATAAGACAAAATGGCTTTTAAATATTGAGAGAAAGGCACACAAGATAATCCTTACCAAATGAGCTCTATCCCCTACTAAATGTAAGCAAGTTTTTCTCATAATAACAGCCACTGTTATAAAAAAGGTAAAATACTTTGCAAACATTTTTATAGGCACCTTGATTATATCTTTGAATAGACAATCAAGCGACGGAGAAATTCTATCAAGACTACATTGAATGGATGTCTAGATTTAGTGGACGTATTATGTTCTAAGAGGCCCTGAACTTGTTTAAATATTATCCAATAAAATTACATAGACACTATATTTATGTTTCAATAGATCTACGTGAATTTCCAGTTACTATATACCAGTAACGTAATACCTTTATGGAGTATTTCCGTTAAATTTTATTTATAACATGTAGAAGTATTTCCAAACCAATCCGAATTGGGGACTAACAAAAAAGAGTGTACCTGTCCAAAACAAACAACGGCAACGTATCTGCGGCCCAGCAGGGGCTGGGTGTGTCCATGGGAGTGTTTTTCTATGGAAGAGCCATGCTGAGGCATATGGTGACGCACTAATTGGGCCGGATCGTCTGAAGCGATACCACGGGCTTACAGAATACTCAGCATGAAGCGGTATTTGTTTCGTAGAATGAGTGAAGACATCGGAGGCCCTTAAAAGTGCCACCTAAGCAACGTAGAAAAGCGGCGATGCAACCAATTGTTCTGTCATTGTGGCACCGTAATTGTTCATGGGCGGCGGTGTTCTCTTACCATATTGGACACCCACCTGTTCCGTTGTTCGTTATAGAATAAAAAATGCCCGAATAACCACTCATCCTAGGTAAGCCTCTTGCTCGTTTGCCTCTTTATTTACTTAAAAAAAAATAACATACCCGTCCTGAGCTGGCAATATACTTAACTACGATAAAATAAAATATTTGCATAGGTTTGTGGTATTCCACCAATTTCAATATTAATTCTGCTACATTGGGGCCTTGTGATATTTCGCCTTCCTCGCTGTTCAATATTACCTTCAGTTTACAGGATGTATAAGAAAATAGATATTGTAAAGGATATTTCAATACTCGTGTTTCTATGAAAATTTACTACGCCGAATAAATTTATCGTTAACTGTATATTTCAGAGCTTCTGGGAATAGGCGAATGCAAAGTAATACTTTTTATAAAATATAAATAAATCTTTATAAAAGAAAACATGATTTTGGAGGTTATTTTTACAGTACTTAATATTTATGCTATTTTCAGTACTTTTATATAATTAGTCAACATAAACATACTTTAATATTTATATTTAACATATATCCATATGTTAGCTTCCATGTTTCTTAAGCAATTTCAGCGATAGCATTTTTGAGAAAAAGTTTTTATATCAATTAATTTCCATGGGAATCGAATGTAAGAAGCAGTGGTTGCATTACATAGCAATGGTTATTACCAGGTTTTTAACTACAGTTAGGCTCGATCGTAAGAAATGTATTTATATCTTTGAAATTTTCAAATGAATTTAATTTACGTACGCCTACAGAATCTATTGTTCGAAAATGTGGAGAACATTTTCCTCGTTCTGACGAGTTCTTTTGTCTAACTTGTATAGTCTTACCGGAGAATGCCCGTGACTTTGTTTATCTAGAAATGTGGTAGAGTTATATTCTTTATAAAGGACAACTGTTTTTTATGAGTAACTACTGTACTCCGCAGAGGTCAATTTTGAACCATTCAAAATTCTTGAAACACCAAAATATATTATGTATATATTGAATAGGATGTCAGCTACTTTTATACTAAATTTGATAAAAATCTATACAGTCCTTTTTGAGTAATCAATGATTAAACTAACCCCTTTCTCGTATATAGGAAAATGTCTAAACTTTGTCATTATTTCTCAGCAAAAGTGTTTACAACAATAATTGCTAACACCTAATAAAAAGGTGATAAAAACAATCTAGTTTTTAATTAAAATACGGCTTTATTTATTTTTAAAAATATATAAAACATATAAAAGATTACTTATAGGTTAGTAAATAATAGAATTTGATGATTTCTTCAGTCATCATAATAGCTGTTAGTAGGGCGACGCGAAACGGTCAAAATAGATTTATCTTCAGGACATCCTGTTTGCTTGTAATCTAAAAAAAAGATTTTAATTAGTGCACTTGTAAAGTAACGCCTTATTTAGAGTCAACATCTTGTTCCAATAACGATATTAATTGTAAATAGGACACAAGGGTAGAAAAAGTCAAATCAGTAAACTTTAAATTGTTAAACTTCAGTAAGGGATGCGGATTTCAGCTACAATTTTATATATATAATAAAACTTAAACTTGTGCACTTTTATTTTTTTTACATTTCGTAATTAAATAGAAAGATCGGCAACGCACTCGCGGCTCCACTGGGGTTAGGTTTGTCCATGAGAGGTGGAACACTTATCCTAATAAAGCTATTTTATAGTATAGCGGGCGATGGAGTTGGCGGGTAAGAGTCTTTAATGATAAGAGATCACAGCTGTCAATAGACAACACGACACAATACGCGCTGTGGTTGTGTGCCGCTTTACTGGTATAATTTCAAGGGCCTCTGATATTTTAACCCACTCAACGAAACAGAGTACAAGTCATGCTGGTATACTATGAGCCCGTGGTATTAGTTTGAAGCCGGTACAATCAGTGTATAAGCATAGCTCACCTATGGGAAGGTCTCCTACTTGTTTGCCTCCCATTTTTATATAAAAAATACATTATTTTATTAAATAAGAATAAGTGTTTATTGTTTTAAATGCTTACTTCTGCGTCTAATACAGTTGTAATCGAACATGTCACACAGATCCCGGAATCCCATGACGTCACCAGCATGGCTGACACCACAGATTGGTACACGGTCGTGGTTGCATACTTTTGCCATGCTGCACCACTTTGCGCCCATCTACCACCCAAAAAAGATTTATTTGCTATATTCTTGTAGGTGAATTATAAATGTAAAGATTGTTGAGATGTGAAATAAAATAATAGAGATTTTTGTACCTTCCGTCCCATAGATATATCTTCATTATCCCTGTCACGTGGAGGTCCATGAGCAGACACCACAATGACCACGATCAAGATAACTAAAAAATATAACAATATTTAATTAATAAATGTTTATCAGGTTTATAAAAATACAGTCCTAAAAGTGTTATGTATCTTTAGGGCAGACAAGAATAAATAACTATGTATAAATTTGTTACTGTATTTTAAACCCAAAAAACAGAAAGCCATCTAATTGCAAAACTATTGTAATTAATTTTTTCCCTTTCTTTTTCAACTATTTATTTAAAACTCAAACAAAGGATAACTATGTACTCACCCATAACTTTCGTAAGCATTTTCCCTTTGTGACTGCTTTCCTCGGTTGTTTAGGGTAAAATAACTAATCGTGATACGCATTGTATATAATTAAACTCTATTGTCTATGACTTCCTGTCTTTACTTTATCAAATTATGTTTAATAAACTAACTTGCTGCTAGAATCTGTTAATATGTTTTCAGTTTATAACTGTGTTTTGTTTTTACTTGGCAGACATAGACATAAGAGTAACTAGTGTTCTATATAATGGATACGCATATTCCTTAAAGACCGGCAACGTACCCATAGTACTGCACAGACTAGGGCTGTCTATGGGCAGAGGATTGCTTACCCTTGGTGAGAATCCTGCTCGTTTTCATCATTTTTATAAAAAAAGAACCTATATTAGGATATCAGCAACCTCCATGCGTTCATTTATTTTATTTATACCTTTATTATAATCTTCGGTAAAATCGATACTTTATTTAAGTATTGTCTCATTTTGCAAGAATAAATGTAAATCAGCGAGAGAGTGATAGAATATTTAAGAGATTGTTTTAAATAAAAGAACGTGTAAGAGGTTAATTAACTATATTAAATATTCAGTACCCGTTATGTAAAACATCAATGTGCCAATTAATATAATTCCAATCAAAAATATCTATGAAGGCGGTATTTGTTTACATTTCATCGACGGAACCTTGACGAAGCCTGAAAAACAATTCTTTTGTTATTTGCTAACAATAAAGGCTCGACAGCAACAAAGTTAGTCATTGGATACGGTTCGAAGTATTTGTAGAACTTTGTGTAAATATATTATACGCTTTTATAAAAACATAGTCTATTCTTATTCAGAATATTTTTATTTATAGGAGTGCTACGCTGAAGCATGTGCGGACGTACTAATTTGGCCAGCTCATCCAAAGTGATACAACGGGCTCACAGAATACTCAGCGTAAAACGGTAGTTCTACTTGAAACGGTGCATGTACTGTTTCGCTGAGTGAGTGAGGATATCGTAGGCCTTTAAAATTTTTTTTCGCTAAAGTGGCGTATAAAAGCCGGCAACACAACTAATGCCCAGACAGTCTCATAGTTAATGGTGGGCGGCGGTGTTTTCTTACGTACTAAATCTATGTACTTAATTAAAAAACTTACTGGCATTATATTCGCAATTAAACTCCAGTATGTCACACCTGTCAAGAAACCACTTTACCTCATTATTACTTTCTTGAAAAGCGCACTTTCGTCGCCCATCGTGTATGCATAGCTCTGCCTCTAGGCACGGTCGCTGCAAGAAATTTAAAACAATATACTATAAATAACATGCCTTAAAAAACTAAGTTCAGGGTGTAGAAATAAATTTCAATTTGTTTCTTTAAAAAGAAGTTTAATGAGTAGGTACAATAACATATCCTCCACTTAAATTATGCAACCAAATATTCAAATAATATATAAGCCACCTCTCAATTTACAGAGTTATTTAATATAACATAAGTTTTTATCTCTATGTCGTCATTACGTTCTAGATCACTCAGAATTTAAAACATGACATTTCGGTCATAGATATTGACAGAGCTAAGCGCGGGATAGTTCAAATTAAGAAATATTGTTTTTTACACATATATTTCTAAACATATTTACTCTAAATCTTAAGAAACATTCAGTGTCTTAAAATGAGTAAATAAGGCTTCTAGGCGTAGGTTTTCCTTTATATAATACGAATAAGATGTCTCCTTGGCACTATTAACTGTCCCTCTAGGGTTCATTTTAAATAAAACTTATAATCTTGCAACTAACAATTTTTAGCTGATAGTCAAGTATAAGTAAACAGTTTCTAATAATAAAATATCATTACAATAAATCTACTAAGTCTTGTTAATGCAAAAAAATGTAATTTAAACATATTTTAAAACAATTTATTACATTGGAGTTCCTTATTCCAACATTTTCACAAAATCAATGTAAAATTTCTCCACCACGGAAACTCATTTCAAGCGCGGAAAATAATGAACATTGAATGTAGATTCATAAAATTAAACAATTGATCTAGACGATATAAAATATTCAAAAACTATTTGTAAATGATATTTAAAGCAATATAACTTATTAATGCATTTCTGACTGTTAATGAAACATGCATGGTTATTGGTACCATCAAAACAAATGCGTAGAATTCAAATAATAAACATAGCTAATAATAATTAAATGAATTAAAAACATATTGTACCAATATAATCATATAGAATAAACATTCGTAATTATTTAATTGTCTTCCTCTTGACATCACAGATCGTAGTAACATTATACAAAACTAGATGGCGCGCTATATAATTCAATTTTATGACATTTAAATAAATGGTTATATTCATACATCTTACTTAAACAGTTAGGTCCAGCCTAGGACCGCATAGAAATTTAAATGTCTTTTTCGTTTAAAAACTGTGATGCCACAGTCAGACACACACAGAGCTTATATCTTAGTAGAAAATTATTAGCATCAATAATCAATGATAACTTCTAAGGTAATTAAATTAGGCATTATAACATATTTTTATTAGTATAATTCTCCAGATAAATAAATCTTACTGATTTTCTCAATGCCTCCTGAAATCTTCGACATCCATTGGTTGATATGATAAATAATGTTACAAGAACAATATGCGTTACATTTGAAGGTTTCATTTCAAAATATAGCGAGTATCGTAAAAATTTTATGGAAAACTAAAACGTTATAGGTGATCGTTGCGTAACAGCATTGTTAATATTATATTGTTTTGATATGGGATTGAAGGTTGTTCTAGGTAGGTAGTTCATATAAATTATTCTCTGTTTTTCTTTTATTATTATTTAGCAATAATAAGGTTGTACTATGAAAATAATTGTTCTAATACTAAGGTAAGTATTTCGGTTAAATACTTTACAGTCGTTTTGCGTCTAAGATGTTACATATTTAGTATATAAGTGAAGAATATGTAAATTTATTTGCAGGTGTTTATATTTTTACATACATCTGTGCGAGAATACAAGGGAATAAGGTACAGTTTTAATTCGTTATGGAATGAAATACTATAAAATATACTAGTCTATAAAATTATTCAAATTAACTTTACTGCAGAAACATATTTTTAGTAAAACAGTACAATTAAATTTATCAGAGTACTTACGGTCTGGTTATACTCACTCGTGGAAGAGCCATGCTGAAGCATATGCTGACGCACTAATTGGGCCGGCTGGTCCGAAGTGATACGACGGACTAACAGAATACTCAGCATAAAACGGTACTTGTACGGTCTGCTCCGTTGTCTGCTATAGAATAAAAAAAAAGTAAAACGCGCTTTATAATTTGGAGATAATGTTGTGTGTTATACAGTGTTTTTTGTGTTAAAGATAAGTAGGACTTGGACATTTGTTACTATATAATAACATAATATTATGATAATATTATAGATTTTTTTTAAATTTTAAGAGATGTTATTTCGCAAAAACATGTATCCACGATGGCGAGGAGAAATGTGGAGTAGACAAAAAAGGGAATGTTCGAAGATTTCTAGATTCGTGTGACATGAGAGAATATAATTGTTTAAATAGAACTGGTAAATAAAGTCTAATTAATCATAGTTTTTGGTTTAAGCCAAGTGATACGAATCAAAAATATTTTTATAATACAATGACTAATTATTTTTACAGAGTTTAAAAAAATTTCCAAAGAAAACTGTGAACATCTGCCTCCCATCGAAGAAACTTCGGAAAATAAAGATTCATCGAATAATGAAAACGAGAAAGACAAATCGTCTGAGAGTAAAGAAGATTTTAAATCTCTAGATGAAAACGTATCCCATAGTCAACCTTCAGCTCAAGACAACGCAAGTGAACATGCAACTAATGAAAACGAGGAAGACCAATCACGAGACAAAGAATCCCTGGAACCCGATTCATCAGATAAAGACGCCTTAACACAATCCAAAGCATCTGTAGCAGAGGACATAAGTTTAAAAGACGTTGTTGATACAAATGAAACTGTAGGAGAAGCAGATAAATCAGAGAAGAGTGGTTAAGAATAATAATAAATAATCATCATTATTTGAATGACTTTTACATGACGACTATTCCAATCAGATAGCATTATTACATTTCTGTAAGAAAAAACTTTGAAAAACATATAAATCTATTATTTTATACTTAAAATAGATATATTTTCTCTTGTAACTTTACCGCAGAAACATATGGTTAGTAAAACAATTCAATTGACTTTATCAGAGTACTTACGGTCTGGTTATACTCACTCGTGGGAGAGCCACGCTGAAGCATACGCGAAAGCACTAATTGGGCCGGCTCGTCCTAAGTGATAGGTACCATCGTCTCACAGAATACACAACGTGAAACAGTACTTCTACTGTGTTTCGCTGAATGAGGGCGGATTCGGAGGCCCTTAAAATGTCCCTTAAAGTGGCGTAAAATCCGGCAACACAAACAATGCGCGGTTGTCCATGAGTGGCGGTGTTCTCTTACCATATAGAAGACTCTTCTTCTCCGGTATACCAAAAAACGCACCTAATATTAACAGTAGTAAGTTATATATGGATAATATAATTTTTTTGATAATAAAGTAAGGTTTGGTAGGCAACACTACCGAAAGTGGTATTTATCCTAATTGTATTTACAGACATATATTTTTTATTATCTTTTAAATTATTTATAAATATTTTTTTATACAGGTAATACCAACGCAGGAGCCAGGTTTAGCGAAAGTAATCAACGAGTATTGGTGCTGGAGATCGCGGTATTGTGAAAACGCAGGAGAGCCGGTCTGTGCGAGAGATCTTCGCCTGAAAATCTGGAGAAAATTTCAGAACGCCTGCAACATGTACAAAGTGAACTGTAATCATGGATATGGTAGGTAATATGCACGTTTAAATAACTGAAATGATGGTGAGAATTTATTTTGATAGCGTCGTAGTTATGTGGTTTTATCTACCACGAAGCAAGAAGTATCGGGTTCGAATCCCGCTCCAGACAATTATAGTTCATTTGGTCTATGCACCCTTTCGCTAGTCGCATCAAAATTGTAAATTCTCACCAAGGGGCGGATGGAAAACGGACGGCGAGTCCGCCCCCGTTAAGCTGTAGAAGCGGCCGTGACCAAAAACGAATAAGCCATTCCTTAAAAAAAAAATACATTTAAATGACTGCTTTTGTGTAAAATAGTTAGTATCTTTTTATTGTATAACAATTTTTATAGAATTTTAAGAAAATCTTTGTCAAATAATTAAATAAAACAACTATTATTTTTTTCAGGTTATACAGTCACAGATAACAACAAATGTGGAATTGAATTAAATCATTTAAATTAAAAAGTAATTTCATTTAACTTCTTCATCGATCTATAAATAATTTTAAGACGTAATTAGGATTTTTATGAACTATTCAACTTAATTGATTCGTAATTAAAATCTAGAAAATAATCTGCACAAATGTTTAATTAAAATCTTAAACATGTATTGTGTTAGAATAATTGGATTTGGTAAATTTTTATTTAATTAGTTATTTTCTTCTTTTTGTAGAAATCTTGAAATGGGTTGAATACTATATACACTACTGAAATATATATTTTTTGAGTTTTATATATCTTGCATCCATCATATTATAAATGAACTGTTGCCAGTTACTTGACTTACTCAGGATTCAAGTAATTGAAACTCTTTTCATCGCAAAAAAACCTGCAAAAATAGAGCCAGGTAGCAAGAAGCAGAGGGTGTGGATGACTGAACCACTTATCCTAGGCGAGTCTCCTGCTCATTTGCCTTCCGATTCAAATAAAAAAAAATTACGTCAGTAAAGTATTTAAACCGATTTAGTAAATGCAACTGTATGAAGAATAATTTCTTAAAAATCCAAATTTTTAAATTAATATTTTAAAATGTATTGTTTTCATTGCTTTCAGTGTTAATTTTATCAACAAATATCGTACATGCTACAAATTATGTAACGGTAACTATTATTTAATTTTAACAAAAGGTGTCGTGGTATGTTTGGTCTTTGAAATGGCTTTGTTTATTAAGTTGGCTGGTTTATTAAGTTGTGTGAATTGAGAGATATTACTAATATAATTTTATTATCGTTTCTTTATTTTCAGGTAACATTTTTAGTTAGTTTAATTTAAATGAAACTTATGTTATTGTACCTACTCAATAAACTAGCTACTTTATTTTCAGAGATTAATTTTACATTGATTACATCTGTCATATTTTTTTTCCATATTTTAGGAGGATTTTCATCCACTATCTTATCAGCGTTATGCGGAATTTAATTGTTACAAAATGAAGTCGTGTACTCGTGGTGACATTCCTGTCTGTGGGTTTGACGAACAAAGAAGGGAAATGGCCCAGTTCGAAGATATGTGCACCCTGTATCAAGTTAACTGTCAAAGAAAGGGTGGTAATTATCTTATTACTAGTTGACTCGGCAAATATAGCGTCATTTTAACTCTAATATTGCTATTAAAAAGAGGAGTAAATCTTAAAATTTAGGATTGTATTTGTTTTTCAATTAAATGATATATATGAATGAACTGAACGATACAAAAAATAATAAATATTCAGTTGGAATACCCTTAACATATAGAGGTATAAAAAATGGATGTTGACCGATTCTCATAACTACCGAAAAATCGGTTGATGTGTTTCAGTAGAGATAGTAAGAAACATCATGGACAAGGGAATATTTGACATAAAATTAATACATGTAACGAAAACTAAGCATAAATTTTCAGAAAAATTGCAGGCATTTGACAAGAATAGATTAGTTTTTATATGAAATGAATTAGTTTATTTCTTCTCTTTTAGAATATTTCTTCAAAACCAAGCTAGGTTTTGAAGAATTGAGGAATAGGTACACCTGTACTGTTCTCGCGGCAGGGGTCAGAGATATTCATGAGTAGATCTTTCTGTGATTTTCGTATGTAAAGTGCTAAGAATTAAATATTATTTTTCAGTATTCCACTCTATACCAGATAATATTTGTGCAGGAAAGAAAGTTTTTGATTTTCAATACAAGCCATATGAAGAAAACTCTCCATACTTTATCGGATAAAAAAAAAATGTTTGAAATATATAATATGTATGATAAATTAGACGGCCTACATTTTGATCACTTTACTACATAACTATGCTTGTAATGGTAGATTATTATTGCAACGCCATCTTTGAATAATTTTAGGAACCACCAAAGTTATCGCGTAGTATTTGGTTTGAACGAAATAAATTTGATTATATGTTTTTTTTGTCATCTTCACTAGATAGAACTACTAATATCTATTTCCATAGATTTTAGGCTAGAATTATCAACAAAATAAAGACAGATACATCAAAGATGTTAATTGCAACTATATTTTATATATTAAAAAATATATACACGGTTTTTGATAACCAGAAAACATTTGACATTCTTGTTTTGAGTACAAAGTAGATAGTTTGATGCATAATATTGACTACCATTTGATAAATCTACTTAATCTCAGACTTCTCTTTTGCGGGGTTTAAAATATGTTACATTGAAAATCCATCGAATTAAAAATAGTACTACTAAAATACTACTTGCTACTTAACTACTCCACGAGTGTATTTATTGAGTTAAAATTTTAAATATAATATATTTTTTGCCGGGTTTTTACATCGTTTACGTGGTATATCAGTATCGAATCGAACGAAAATCAGTACAAATGTTAATTAAACCTGGAATTTTATAAGCTTATGGTTTCACTCTGCACACTCCATCCAAATTTACACATCAAAATTGCTCCACGCGAGAAAAATTTTTGCCTGACTGTTGAAGAGCCGTAATAGAATTTAGAAATTAATAATAATAACTAATTAGTTATTATTATTAATTTCTAAATTCTATTTTCAGTTAGTTAGTTCAATTGAACTAACTAACTGAAAATTAATAAATAAAGGAATAAAACCATGACAAAACAGTATATTACAAGACCGATAAACTACCATAGAAATACTATCAGGTATTATTATTTAAATAATGAAAAAATATATATTTTATACAATTTTCATGATCTTAGGTGACACAAATTCTAAATTACTTTTAATCAAAGTAAAATCAAATAACAAAGATTAATAAGCCTCATTTGTCCCTGTTTGCAGGTAAAGAAAAGATTTTTGTATATATATGTTAAAAAATCGTTTACGACGAAAGTGAAATTAAAAAATAATTCTACCAAAAAAAGGCGCGCGTGTCTAGTGAAAATGATGGTGAAATTTGCAAACAAGACCATTTAGAGAGTTAATGTTATGGTGTAGGAGATTAGATTAAACCACCTGTTCCCACGATCTCGTGACAACTGAGTATTATTTACACAATATATATTTAAGTTATAAGTAGTCCATAAATAATATAGTAATGTTTTATGCTGTATAAAAATAATAATAGAGTCATAATGATAAAAATATCGCTATTAATATTTTTTTCTTTTTATTACATAGCGGAGAACGGAGCAGGATCGCCTATATGGTAATAGAACACTGCCGCCTATGATGGACAACCGTGCCATAACCCACGCATCGGTTGTGTTGCCGGTTTCCTACGCCAATAGCCTCACTCACTCGACGAAATCAAGTAGAAGCAACGTTTTAGTACAACTATTATTCCAAGCTGCGTATTCTGTGAGCTCGTGGTATCACTTAGGAGGTGCTGGTCTAATTAGTGCGGTAAGCATTTGCTTCAGCTTGGCTCTCCCACGGATGAATTGATTGTAGAAGGGTGAAAATATAAAAAGGGGTGTGAAAAATAAATAAACTATCCTCAGATCTATCTAATATAAACACTATCTATCTAATGTAAAAGGCCGGCAACACAAAAAATGCGTGGACTGTGGCGCTGTTGTCCATGGGCGGCGGTGTTGTCTTACTATATAGGAGAGCCACCAGAGTTGTTGTCCGCTATACTATAAAAAAAATTAGGTGCCAATATTTGCTAGTAAAGATTTCGTTCTCTAATAACCGATTATAACTCAATAATACAGTTCATGATTCAATGTCGACTTAATTACGAGGAACAAAAGAATGCCGCCGAACGCCGATTCATTTCCTATTTGTTTAATAATCCCGACGTTGTATGGAGAGATAATAATTTCAAGAAACGCCGAACCGTTACACTTTTGTCGGTATCAATGTCATGGCTGCAGGTGTTTGTTTGACTTAAGAACATATTTCGATTTGACTCCGATGAGTGACGCTATGAACTGTTAACTGTCTATTATTAAAATAACGTTTTGAAATAATGGAACTCTATCTTTTGTTTATTACATATATAAAATCGAAGCGCGGGCTGTAGGGCAGTTGTCCATGGGCGGCGGTGTCCTCTTACCATACAAGACCCTACACCGTTGTCCAATATATCATAAAAAATAATAGCGATTCTTTTCCGTTCGGTTTTTAACCGTGCCTCTACATTAACAATTTTACGATTTACCAGCGCCAAGCGCGTCACAAGAACTTCAACTTCAAAAGCCGGTAACTTAAAAGATATCAGTGTTTAAAAAATAATTCTCATAACCTCATTGATAGTAATAGCGTATTTAAACTATGTTATAAAGAAGCCGATTGAAATTCAACCGCATCGCTCGGCACGTGTTGAAAAAGCGTGCGCTTGCAACAATTACATAGGTTAAAAACAAAGATTAATTTTATTAAAATTATTATAAATTCAGGGTGAAGTCCGCCGTCGTGTTCGGTGAGTGAGCACGTGGCGAATGACATGGATGTCGTGATCTAGGAAGAAAGTCGGTTGAATATGTCGATAATGTGAAGGTTGTTGAACTTTTTTCTAAGAACGCCATTGTCTTGCGAAATTATTATTTAATGTAATTTACTGATAATTCAGATTTTTATACTATAAAGCTGTTGATGAAGCTAATGGGTGTGGTTTGGAGGTTATTGCCACCTCGACTCGCGCAGAGGTTGTGTTGGGGGATGTTTAGGCTACTTGAGCGCTATAATTTCAAAGATATCCGATGTCATCACTCAGCAAAACAGTATAAGTAGTGTCGCTGGTAATCTATGAAGTCGTGGTATCAGTCAGGACGAGTCAGCCGAATTAGTGCGCCAGCAGGGCTCTCCTATGGATAAAAGTTCTCGATTTATAAAAAATGTGGATTATATTTTTAGCCAATATTTTTAAAATTTTTAATTACACTAAGTCAGTGTTTTATTGATAAACCCTTTAACTCTCTATTAAAAATGCGTAACGGGTTGAATGAATGTCAAACGGATTAGTAAATTATCAATGTCAAATATATTAATCCATACATATATTATTCAAATTTTTTTAAAACCTTACCAGTTTCCTTTCTTACAAATTGTATCGATAATAGAGCGATTAGAATTTTATCGATAAGAATTGATATTGTCTCATCACTTAGGTGCTCGTGCTATGATTGTTTTCAAGAACGCTTTGATTGACACGATTTAAGAAATCAAAGCATGCTTGAAAGTTGAAACATGCTTTTTACCGAAAAAGCATGTTGTATGCGCAATGTGTACCAATTTTGGAATAATAAACAAACTCAAATCGGAAATACCTGTTAGAATTTACTTGGAGACCTTTTATTTATTTATTTCACACTTATACAAGAATAACAATAAAAAATAATTATAAATAAAAGTTACAATAAATAACTATTTATATATAGGACCTTTGTTCATTATGATATATAAAAAAATAATTACTAGATATATATAAAATTGGATATACGTGTACAGGAATAAATCAGCCCAAAAAGCCTGCCACAGTAGCAGAAGTATATTTCCATTGTATTACCTGGCGCTTCGGCTATAACCATGCTAATGCACTATCTGAAAAATCTATAACGGAACTAGACTTCTTTGTGTTATAAAAATATTCTATCCATGATCGGATAATAGATAATTAATTGATAAATTCAACATAATTACGTATTATATTTAAATTAATTACTTATTATATTCAAATTTATCGTGTGCGTACAAAGAAATTGTAAGAAATAGAAATAATAATTTCCTTAAAGGAAGTGAATTAATTTCGCACGAGTTGCCATCCTTTGTCACCGAGCGGTCTTTTTAAATTTCTATAGGAAATGTTATACATATACCTAGATATTAAATATAAGAAAATACAGGTAACAAAGTAAAAATTAGATTATGGTTATTAATTTAATTATTTAAGGCAACCATAGGAATAGCTAAAGGCAACCTTAAATCTCAGAGTATGTATGGTTTGATTGTATTATAAAAACATTTTGTAAAAGGATCTCTGATTATTTAAGAAAAATCTTCTCGCTCTGAAATTATGTAACTATAGTTTAACCTCAAACTTTAAGGTAAGAAACTCATGGATTCTCAACTCACCACAGTCCGTGTTTTAGTTGTGTTACCGACTTTTTACACCGCTTGAGCGTTATAGCTCTCCGATAACCTCTCTCAATCAGCGAAACACAGTGCAAATATTGTTCCACTGTATTCTGTGAGCCCATGGTATCACAATACGAGCCAGCCTAATAAGTGAGGCAGCATATGCTTCAGCCTGGCTCTCCCATGAGTGATACAGTAAAATTTACGCAAGCTTATATAAATATGATTCATTCATACAATGATGGTTCCCAAGTTCTAAAGCAATGTTAGAAGATAATCTTGCCGCGTCCTTATTTTCCTTTTTACAACGAATCCAGGATGTATTAGCATGAATATTTATCATATATATTGTCGGTTTTGTCGTAAAACGATGGGTTTTAATGCATTTTTATCTTCACTTGGGTTATCTAAACCTTGCACACGACAATTTTAGTGCGAATATTTATTTTGTTATTTATGGGCATTTAAATTTAACACTTTGACTATTATCTATTTGTTATCTATGAATTTTATTAAACAATAGTTGAAATATGGCATTCATAAATATATGATTCATTTTTATTTTAGTACAGTAGGTAGTTTTGATTATGGGGCGTCGCAAGTAAAATGAGAATAACATAGGGTGACATATTAAAAATATTTTGGAAGCCACACCTTAAGGTTAAATTAAATTTCAAACACTAATAACAGTTATATTGTTTTTTTTACTATATAAATAAGAATGGCCTAAATTGAACGCAGTGTGTTTTGTAGTAAACTTCAAAAGTTATATACTTTGGGCCTAATACAATAGATAAATGAAATTATCTCGCCTAGCCACGTATGCAATGTTTACAACCTAGATAAATAAATTAATCCATCAGTTTTCCCACGAGCTCGCATCGAGTATAATTTATTAATTTGTTTTCAACTAACGATTCAGTTAATGTGAAAAGCTCTGCCTCTAAACCAATTGGATGTTCCATGCAAGAGTGTATAATTAATGTAGATTAAAAAATTAATTCATAATTGTATCTGTGCAATATAATATCAATATATTATCAATTTTTTAAAAAATTATAGTGTGTAACGGAGCAGGTATGTATGGTAAAATATCACCACCGCTCATAGGCACCACAATCCGTACTTTGGTTGTGTTGCCGGATTTTTACGTCGCTTGTGCTGATATCCTCACATACTCAGCAAAACTCTTTCTGTGAACTCGTAGTATCAGTTCGGAAGAGTCGGTGTAATTAGTGCGAGCATACGCTTTAGTTCTCCCACGGATAATAGAGAATTAAAACATTTGTTCTGCCTTCAAGCACTTCGAAAGACCGAATAAAATATGCATTTTTATTCACGCAGTTTCGAACCCAGTAACCTTGACTTCACAGTAGCTTACAAAACCTTATTTTATTAGTTATGAAGTACAAAACCTTTGCGAATGTGTACAAATCAACATTTTTAAAATACTTACTCCATGTTGTTAAAGAAAAGATTTTAGTCAATATCTTAAAAGCTTTTATATTTTATTATTATTAAAGGTGAAACCAACTGCGCACTGCAACTGCGCAACTGCGTTGGATTATTTGTTTCGTGATGATTGCTAAGTTTTCGAATGTCACTACAGAGGCTCGTACACATAATCCAGGGTTGCATATGGATCACGTAGTATTCCAAACATCAATAATTCATCATAGTTGCAGTCAAACAGACAGGCTTGCAATAACAATGTATCACTGTTTAGTACAAGCTTTTGAGGTACAAAGCCTAAGAGACGCGATATTTCGCATAACCTGTTTATTTATCTGTTATATAAGTTGGATAAAATACAAATCAACGTAAAATACCCAGACCAATTAAAGTTTAAACATATAGCACAAAGGCATGGTACATAGTGCTACAAGTTGTTATACAGAGAGAATATAAGACATCCAGATAGATGATCGAAAGAAAACCAAAACATAAACTAATAAAATCTAAAAGATCAGCTCAAAAGTACTGAAATTTGATGCATTTCGAAAAGAACACCATATATTTACTTTTAATCAATTATACAGAAGTTTTCTTGTCAAGTACAAAATATAACTTTGTAGTCGTGATTTTGTAAATATTCAATTGTTAAAATCTAATTTTAAAGTAAAATGACGCAAAATGGGTTGCTAAAATATAGCCACAGACCAGATATAATAGACAGGTAGTAGTATTCATAAGAAATTACAAATAACTGTACTACTTGTTAAGTAAGATTACTCCGCCATAGTAATAATATTTCGTAGTAAAACCAAGATTTAAATTATAATATACGTCACTCATAAGTCGTACCAAACCGCGATGGGTTAAGCTTTTGCTCATATGACGACCATAGCGCCACTGTAAAATGAGCTGCAGATGAAGCTACAGTACCTTCAAACAACCTTGGCGGTATTCTGAGAATGGTCCTTGAACATTTGCATCCCATTAAATAGTTTGATATCGGCTTGCTAATGGTAATTATCGTATTTAAACTAATTCGTGTTACTTATGTAAGTGCATTAGCGCTACTGTACGTAATACTAATTGTAACGGGGATTTTCAAATGAAAATGTATGTGGGAAACGCTTAGCGGAAGCTGCTAAACATTTGCAATTATGACGTAAAACCTCCTTTGCATAGGTAATGCAAAGGTGTTGTACATTTTCACTACTCTGGGTCCATTGCACCCAAAATTGTTTGGTTTTTTTTATGGAAACGGTTACAAATGAGCAGGAAGCTCACATAGGATGAGTGGTCCTCCGTCGATGTATCCCTTAGCTTTTGCACGGCCGCGGGTGCGTTGCCGAACTTTAAGGGTAAATACCACGGTAGGAAGCTGATTTCATAGAGTGGGGGAACGCGCCACAAAAGTCCGTTAAAACACTCAATTGTGGAACAACATACATCTAGGTGACAGCGATGAAAATTTATATTCTGCCTTGATGTTTGATGATGATATTCAGATGTAGGTAATAATCTAAACAGTTTCTCAAAACATTCCCATTGATAAATGCGATAGAAGATTCTAGCGAACCAACATCTCTACGCAATGGCAAAGAGTCAAGTACGACGACTTTTTACACATTGGATTAAGCACAACCATTTGTTACAATTTAATATTCCTTATATTTATTGTTTTTAAAACCACCCGCAACCAAGTGGTAGACCTCTTCCTTCATTACGCAACTGTTAGAGCTTAGCTGCGTTCTTATTAAGGCTTTATAAAGAAAGCCTTATTAAGAAAGCTTGGTGGGAATCTTATCTGTGAGTTTGAGGGATTCTCTGTGAATTTCATTAATTATTCCATAATTTAATTATTTGATATCTGTTCTAAAACTATACGTTCTCCTTGTTTTCCACGTTTTCAATAATTTGATCACAACAAATATATTGAAAAAGACTACATTCCTTTTTAATTATTTATTCTAGTGATCTGGCAGTAAATAAAACAAATAATAATTCAAAAATATATATTCCACAATTCGCTTAAAATATTTAAATGCAATATTTACAAATAACCCTAGAATAATTTACATATTATATGGACGGTATCGATTACAAACTATTACTTTGGAAGCAACCATATTTGGGCGTAGCCATCTATAATTGATTTAATATTAGCTAATTTAACAACTAAAGAAAGACTGACATACGCAAATAATACTAGAACATTAATTTAACAAAATAAATATGTTTATAAAATATATAATATCGTATTATCGTTTAATAAAACTTTTAAATTAATTTTTCACCCGTGGGAGAGCCATGCTGAAGCAAATGTTGACTAATTGGGCCGGCTCGTCAGAAGGGATACTACGGGCTCACCGAATACTCAGCGTGAAATTGTAGCTTTATTTGTTACGGTACTTCTACTATATTTCGCTAAGTGAGTGAGGATATCGGAGGCCCTTAAAAATTTCGGTTAAGCGGCCGGCAACACAACCAATGTGCAGATTATGGCGTAGTTGTCAATGGGCGGCGGTGTTCTCTTACTATAAAGAAAACCCACCTGCTCCGTTGTCTGCTATATATTTAAAAATATAATAAAGTATCAATAAGACGCTTTTTATCATACTGCTTTTAGAACGTTAATATTAGGATATCTAACAAGTGTTTTTGGACTTAAAATGTTAATTTTATAACAAATATTACAACAGATTTTAATTCTTTGATATTTGTCACAGAAAATAATAAAGTAAAATACAAATTTCAATCACATACGAATGTTTTACGGATCAAAAAATCATAAATTAATTTTTTAAAAGTTGATAATTAATTTTCTACATTCTCAATTTTTGTAATATTTATAAATTACAAATGTGTTCAAATAATAATAGATACTAAAAAATAACTCTGGGTATTCTCGTCTCTTTGTAATGGTTATCTAACCAGACTCTCAATATGGTACAGGTATTTTCTGGCGCCTATATAAATATATTACGCCAGCATGCTCTGAAGTTAATTTCCTCAATAATAATATTCGAATAGGCTGATTGGTTATTACTTGTATTACAGCAGGCTCTGAATATGTATTTCCGAACATACGTATTTCATATAAAAATACTAATAAGAGCAAAAACACAATTTTAATTGTACATAAATTAAAATGTTAGGTGACCATAGCTCTTTCAGTTGGCATGGGTAGGATATTGTATGAGAATCGTGTATAATCTGCCATTTTAAGGTTGTCTGACCAAGGGGGGCTGGGATTCCACCGTTCCATGCCATCTGTAGGTTCAACGGAAACACCTAGGTTCGTTAAGCGCATCCGCTTTGGGGTAGGGTATTCTGTAGCTGAAAAGAAGCAAAAATGATTTAAGTACTTTTTACATTTGAAAAAGTATATTTTTTGTATGGAAACTTACTGTCCATACAAACGCTGGTGCATGGTTCTTGCTGATAGTTCAAGGTAGAGTACTGTTCGTATTCTCTTTTCCCGGGATATGAATACGGATACATTGTCATTGCTTCTGGTGACATCTCGTAGTGATTTGGAGACCTATAATAAAAGAAACCTATCATTTTTATATTGCTAGAAAAATCCTTGAATTATTTTATAATCAAAACAGTTAAGAGAAAAAGTGCTTGTTCACACTAAATATGTAGATAAAAACTATATTTTATAATAAATGAAACAAATGGTTGTTTCTGCCATTATATATATAAAAAAACAATGAAAAATACGGCAGGTTCACCATCGTTCTAGATGTTAAGAGATCAGCGCCGCCTACTAAACCAATTCGCGCTTTGGTTGTGTTGCCTGTTTTTTTATAGTATAGCGTACAAAGGAGCAGATGGGTCCCCAATATGGTAAGAGAACACCGCCGCCCATGAACAATCACGCACTGTTTGTGTTGCCGGGACTTATGCGATATAACTTGGTGGGCATCCGGTAACCTCTATACTCTATGATACTGAGATATCTGCCTAATTAAGTGCATTCGCATATGCGCCAGCATGGCTTCCCCAAAGGAAATAATTTTTCTGTAATTTTATTTGCATTAATAATTACGCATTATTTTAATTCAAATAATTAACAGTTAAGGAAACAGAAAAAAATGTTAAGTCGATTAAAGACTCATATTGTATGGGTTTTTATTTGTGAAGCGTGAATGAGATTTATGACGTGTGGAGAGACGAGCCCATAAATATGGTAATGAAGAGAAAAATTACTCCGAAGTGCGACGGACGTTTGGACATGAGAATTTACTATGAAGAAAGAGCGTCTAACTAATATCAAATCGAGATAATTATAATTTTGTTTGTATAGCATGCACCAAACCATTTTTAAGTCTTTTCCATCAATAGGTTTATTCAGATACATATTCATTTAAATTGGCAACTTCATTAATAAAAGCATCACAATACAACATGATTATTTTTACTAAAATACCTCAAAATATATTTCTTAATTAATCTCGTGGAATTATTATTTATAAATTTTCAATCAATATAAAAGATAATAAATATGTTTGTTCGTGTTATAATTAGAGTTTATACAGAAAAATACGTTCTAATGAAGTTTAAGATGAAGGCCGTAAGCTTTTGGTACAACTGGCTCTTCGGGCTGTGTCTTCATTTTCCTTCAAGTAAAATGGTGAAAAATTTTCAGGTCAAATTATAGAGAATTTTGACAACCTCACAATTTATTGCGTTTCATAAAATAACTCTCTTAATTTTGCACAATACATCAGTTTCTGCTTATAACTACAATTTTACATATCAAACCTCGAAAACACATTTTTTTTAAACGATGGCAAACGAGCTCCTGCTCTGCTCACTTAAAAATGGCGTCGCGCCATGGACACTCCCAGCACTTACAGAGCCACGGGTGCGGTAACGGCCTTTTAGGGATAGCTACGCTCTTAAATGTTACGCGAAAATAATATAAAACATGTCTTGTTATTGCAATAGTATCGGAAAAAACACAATGACGTCAAAGTTGAAAAATCAAATGAAAATTTCAATTACCTTTCTTCACTAATAGTTGATTGGGGAGAATGAGTTGAGTAATCCACGGGCCCTCTTTCAGTAAACATTCGTTCACAGACATATTCCTCAGGTTTGTGAACATACGGCATATAGCCATAGTCCAGTTCTGTGCTTTCTATATACTGGTATTCCTGGTAGGGTTCCTGGAATTGTTCCCGTCGGAAGAACTTTTGGCAGCGCGGGTCTATCATGCCACACGGCTGGTGTTGATAGCCATAGTATTGGTATATCCAGGAATTTGCAACCATGATTGAAGCTTCATCTTCACTGTTGGTAAATATAAAATTATAAAATTCAAATTCAAATAAAAATTCCTAGTTGAATGATTAAAACCATAATAAGAACATATATTATTTTCGCCTATTGTTATATACACAAAAATGCTTATTTAACGAGGATTCAAACTCTAGATCTGCTCTGGTAATTTATTGTACCAGTCGCTTTAATCACTAAGTCATAATAATGATATTATTGTGTGTAGTAACTAATAAATCGGATCGATACTTAAAGCAAAATTTGCATAAAGTAATGTTTCCGTAACCTCGAAGACGTTAATAGACAACACGTCTGTAATTTATTTATTTTTTTAAAAATAATTGTTATAACCTAAACAATTTTTTTTAAATAATTTTTACTAATGGGAGAGCCATGCTGAAGCAAACGCTAATACACTAATAGGACCGCCTCGTGCAAAGTAACACCACAGGCTCATAGAAAACTCAGCGTGAAATGGTAGTTATACTTGAACAGTAATTCTACTGTGTTTCGCTGAGTGAGCGAGTAAAAAACCGGCAATACAACTAATGCAAGGACTATGACCTGGTTGTCAATGGCTAATGGTGTTCTCTTACTATGTGTCTCATACCTTAGGACTTGGTTGGTGGCAATAATAAATTGTCGAGGTGCGTCCGTGGCTTCTTTTACTTGTAAAACCATGTGTATCCATAAGAATAGGCCTGTTCTTTGTTGAAGCCTCACCAGTAGTATACAACATTTATCTTGTTCGGATTGAGTAACTGAAATATAATTAGTGGAGTTAATAACTATTTTCTTATCTACAAACTTTTAAAATACGTTGAATATTAACTTAAGAAACTCATAAATGTAAACAAAATATTTTATAAACCGTTTTCTGTTTTTTAAATTTGACATTATAAACTAATACACAATAAGGATAAAAATTATTATTAAAATAATAAACAAACAAATAAAAGGAATATATTATTCAATAAAAGGATTTACGCGTTTATTTAAATATTAATTATACTTTACTATGACTGCACTATCCTTTGTCACAAAATGAGTAAATATTACTGTGAAATTAAAAAAGATGGCGTCAATTGTGACTAATTTTACTATACATATTACGAGAACTTACTTAGTTTGTAGAAAATTTTGTGTTTCTAGAAATATTTCAATTGTTTATATATATATATATATTCATCATCATAATTTCAGCCGTATGACGTCCACTGCCGGACATAGGTCTCCCCTTGGACTTCCATGAATACCTGTCGGAGGCGACCTGCATCCAGCGTCTTCCGGCGACCTTAATAAGGTCATCTGTCCACCTTGTGGGTGGATCAGATCCGTGGTCTAACACTTGTTTTATAACTTTTTTATATATATATATATATTATACTGTTATTTCTGTATACAGAAATATATGCTAGACTTACTTAATTTATGTTTGGCTTGGGCTTCTCGTAAACTGTCCCAATGTAATATTTGGTACCATGATACGTCTATCAACTCGGTTTTATTCCATCCTAAATACCATTCACCACTAGAAAAAATAAAATATTTAACAATTTTTTTTTGTTATTACATATAATTATATCCAATAAAAATATATAACAATATTCAGCAACATATTTTAAATAACCCAATTGTAAAATGAATAAGATAGATTATGATTATATATGAAACTCGTGTGTCGTGGTATGTAGTGCTAAGTACTTCTGAAATGACTTACGACTTGTGTGCATATCAGATAGGTATGAGAATCGATCAATATGTATTTTACAACATGATTTAGAATTTAGAACTGAATATTAAGGGTGGTTCAAGCCAATTTTTTTGTACAAAATTTAGATCTAATAAATACATATGATCCTAAATATTCACCTTTCTACGATCAACATATATTTTTCTTGAGTAATATTAGTACTATAATGTGTATGGTTAAGCATTTGCTCAGATCAGCCATGTATGTGTATGTAGATATATATATGTATGTATTACTTGGTGTCAATGTGTAGTATCTTCATGTCCATACTGTGCACCGTTGTGAAGACGTTGGTGGCGCCATGGACGACACACTCGCGCGTCTCTGGCATCGCCAGCGGCGTGCACGAAGCTAGGAAAACAGGCTCGTTGCGGCTACACAGCGGAAGGTAGGACACGTAGTGTCCGCGGACTAAAACTACCTAAAAAATATCAAAGAGATATATATAGATGTGGTATCAAGGTAACTATTGCCACAGAAGCCTTTTATACTTGATGTACGTCAGTTATGCCCTTTCCATAAAATATATCAATAATAAAACGGTTAAATAAAAGTTATATCTCAAAATATACCTTTTAATTGTAATAAAACTTAAAAAAATTATGCAGATGTGCCCTTTAAGCTTATATATAAGCTTATATATAATATATATAAAACTTATTTTAAAAGTGTTAGTTGTGCCCTTTTTCCATATAACGGTAGAATTGCAGATCGCATTTTTACTAATATAAAACCATGCAAGTTTGTATTGATAAATGGATGTTTGTTTCTCTGTCACGCGTAAATTACTAAACCAATTTTTAAAAAAACTTTGCAATAATATACCTCGTCCATATAGATAACGCATAGACTATAATTTCTAATGAAATTATGTAAGTTGGCCAAATTATAATAAAATATTTAAATAATAATCAGTTTTAATGCTTCAGCAAAAAGGCGTAAATAAAGGTCTTACTTTTTGGTCACCAAATCTCATTTGCCTCCTAGCGTTCCTGGACACATTCATCCTACAGAAAAAATGCCTATTCTTTGGTACATTGTCAGTCTCTCCATTGCTCCCCCTATTTAGCTCTAATTGAACCATTTGATGATCTTGTCTATCTATTATGTCATACACGCTATCTCCATGTATTAATAAGTCTTCCTATAAAAAAAGAAAATTATCAATAAAAAGTATTAAAGCTTTATTAATTTAATCTTTTTGCTTTGACCTATTCTTTATAGAAAATTCCAAGACAGCATAATTTGATAAAGTAAAAAGTAAACAAAATCCACATATAAATTTAAAATTAATATTGCGACTAAAGCAAAGAAAATATTTAAAGTTTTACAATCAATTTAAATTAGTTTGTGAAAGAAACATATTTTATCAGCTAACATTGTACCGACGATTTACAATATAATAATCAATACAATAAAATCTATGGTTTATATATATTTTTTAAATCAACAAACCATAGAGTGTCCTAAGTATTCCGCCGCATTTTCCGATATATACAGCAGTTTTCCATTCTGTGTCATCATCATCATAAAACCATTCATTGCCTGAAAGACATTGAGAAAATAACTATTCACGGACACCAATGAACTAAAACCTAGGGCTTTGTATCTACTTAGAATTTATTGTATTGTGAAGTTTTTCGCTCTCAAATATTACGTATTCTTTAAAAGTCATATCAACCTAATTTTTTATAGTATAGCAGACAACGGAACAGGTGGATCTCCTAAATAGTAAGAGAACACCGCCGCCCATGGACAACTGCGCCACAGTCTGCGCATTGGTTGTGTTGCCGGCTTTTTTACGCCATTTTTAAGGGCCTACGACATCCTCTCTCACACAAAGAAACACAGTACAAGTACCGTTTCACGCTCAGTATTCTGTGAGTATAAGGTATCACTTCGGACGAGCCGGCTTAATGAGTCCGTCTGCGTATGCTTCAGCAAATAATAACATTTGTTAATAAAAATACATTCAATTTAAATAAAACATTTAAAATAAAATATTTACGAGGATAGTCGAACGATAAATATACGATGTGAAAACTATAGGTATAGCTTAGAAGCAAAATATCATCCCTATGCCTTTACCTTCGAAAATCCAATATTAGGTGTGGGTGTACTTTGTTCTTGATACTGATAGGTAAAGTCGTGACTTTTGAACACTAAAACAGAAAGAAAGACGGAATTATGGGTGAAGTTATAGCAACTAGAGATAAGATAGCGAACTAAATGTTTTTTAAACGTCTTAATATGCGTTTTCGTGACTGAAGGTGAAACAAAAAGTTTCGGAGACGTTTTCAAAACATGGGACCAGATTTAGGATACGAACGTGATGAGTTTTGACAATCGCGCAGGCCATGGGAACATCGCTCTGGAAATTCGGTTTATGTGTTGTGAAAGCTTGTGAAAATTTGAGCTTGTCTTTGAAAAGAAAAAGCTTTGTCTTTGCCAATGGGTATTTAGTACTTATTTATCCATTTAAATGCTTACAAATAACTCTACTATACACCAATGGATTTTGACAAATATAAGTAGTTGCGGTAGTAGAATTAGATTGTAAATTCTAATTAAGAAATATTAAAGGGATAGTCTAGATGGTAGAGAACATTACACTAAATTATATGAAATGGTGGCAAACGAGCAGGAAGCTCACCTAGGGTAAGCGTTCCTCCGTCCACGGACATCCCTAGCCCTAGCAGAGCCAGAGTTTTGAAATTCGCCAAAGTATGAATTCTATTAAATTTTCATTATGGTTAATTAATAAACGTTTCTGAACTATTCGTCCAAAAAATCTAAGGTATATAAATATTTTAATGAAAGATGTGTTACCTTGTTGAAAGTAGTTCATTTTCCTCACATAGACACAAACCAAGGCCATGAGTTGCAGCTGTGAAAGCCTCTGTCTGGTGGAAGGTGGCAATGGCAGAAGGTCTCGAAGGTTCGATATTTCTGCATTAATCAAGTCGCGGCGCATTTTACTCGCACCCTTGGTAGATTTTGTTGGCTCGAATCTGAAAGGAATCCCATTAACCTTCAAGAAAATCGTAAATGATGCTAATTAAATGTGTATTTTAAGGCTATGTAATAAGGTGTCAAAGGAAATGACTCATAGTTTTCAGAGAACCGAAAAAATAGTTTCAAAATCTTACTTCATGTGGGTTTAACTACGCGTGCCCTTGCTTTTTCGATCACAGTTGTCCGAATTATTAATCCTTATTAGTGAATTAATGAAACATATGTGGACGCACTAATTAGGTCGGCTCGTCCGAAATGGTACCACGTGCTCACAGAATACTCAGCGAGAAATAATAGTTTAAATTGAAACGGTATTTCTACTGTGTTTCGCTGTGTGAGTGAAGATATCAATGGCCTTTAAAATTCAGCTTAAGCACCGTAAAAAGCCGGCAACACAACCAATGCGAGGACTGTGGCGCATACAGTGCAGCAGATTCAGAGCTGGGTTTCATTCATATAATCAGCAGTTTAACACTTATTATACTCATTTATGTAATACGATGACTCAATAAATTTTTGTATGAATAACTCACAAGAAAAGGTTTAAGGCAATTTCATTGATAAATAAAAAGATTTATTTGTAAACAATGCGCGGATATTCCGGTCGGACAGGTGGCTTTATGTCGGCTCGTTCTTTAGAAATGCATTAACATACTTGCAAACATTACAACCATTTTAATAATACAGTACATTTAACTTTCAGTTCAACAATTTTAGTAAATTCTTTCTAACACTGTTTCAAACTAGTTCTAACGTAATAAATCTAAAAAAGGTTTTTTTTTAAAAAGGTATTTGATTGTGTGTAAAATTCATTTACACACAATCAAATGCCTATCTACACTGCTTTACCAAAGATTAGCTTACAAAATTCACATAAGAGAATATATCTTCAATACAATAATATGCTCAAGTAAGGCAATAGATGGCGCTGTCTATAGGGACGATAAATTCCGATGATAACAGCTGACATCCGCCATGTTAGTGCACATTGAAAAATAAATATTATTATATAAATTTATGTGTATTTGTGTATTTGACTTGAACAACTGCTAATGCGTCAACTACGGCATATAGACGGAAACTGTGTGTAAATTTATTGCTTTACGCCTATATTATAATATCCATATTGTTATGTAAATTCTTCCGAGAGCTCATTCTGAATGCGTTCAATTTCTTTTCCTATATCATCATATTGAATACAAATGATGATTTGTTTCATTGTAAATCTATAGTGTATTGATTTTAATCAATTAAAGTTGTGAGATGAAAGTAATTATAACGTGGATAGAATTCCATAGAACCTAATGGATGTATGTTATTATTAAAATTATTATGATTACAATTAATTTTAATATGATTAACATTATTAACATTTGTTTTCATGAATTAATACACTAACTTATAGTGGAAACAGTAAGTTGTTAATAATAAGGTAACTGATTCTCGTCGAAGGAGAAAGATTACTAGTTTATGACAGTCTCACTAAAATCACAGAAAACTCAGCGTGAAACGGTATTTGTACTGTGTTTCGCTGAATGAATAGTATTGAAGGCTGTAGAAATTATGCCGCTTAAACTGGGTAAAATGGAAAATAACCAAAGCACGGGCTGTAGAGCTGTTGTCCATGGGCGGCGGTGTTACTTTTATCATATAAGAGACACACCCCCTAATTCCGCTATATCATATAAAATAGGATAAAAAAGATTGAGAAAATAAAATACCTTCCTATTTTATTTGTTATATGTACCATAATCTTATTGCAATATCCATTTGACTGTATAAGTTTTATAAGTTCTATATAAAACTATCAAGGTTTTATTAATATAGTTATAATTCATTTATTTGTCTTTGATTTATTTTTATTTTTGTCTATTATGACCAATATTTGAACATTGACTACCTCATGGCGGTTTTGTAAGCTACGTGACGTCATAGATGGAGTTTATACCAATGAAGCAGTATAAAACCGGCAACACAACCAAAGTGAGGGTTGAGGCGAGTCTTTTATCATCAAAAGATCTATCCCGTTGCCGGAGAATAATATCATTACAGCGGGAGAGCCATGCTGATGCACAAAGTGGTCCGGCTCGTCTGAAGTGATACAACGGGCTCACAGAATACTCAACGTGAAACGGTAGAGTTGTAAGGCGGGGTTGTCCATAGGCGGTGGTGTTCTCTTACCATATAACAGACCCATCTGCTCCGATGCCCGCTAAATCTAAAAGTAATAAGAAAATAATTAATTAAGGCTATAAAAACAATAAATAAAGACTAAATAAATAAAAGGTACCTACCTTAAGGTAGGTACTAAATAATTAAAAGGTACCTACCTATAGATTCGTAGCACATAATATAATTTGAATCAAACTGTTTTAAATAAAGTGACAAATTTGAATACAATAATAAAATTTCGGTAAAAACTTATTAAAAGTCTAGGACGGATGCTCCTAACACGAACCGCCGTTTCATCTCACCCGGGCTTCTTTTTTACGGCAATAACGATTAACGTTTTTTAATGTAATTGTGGGCAGTCATTGGTGATTGTTTTATTTGATTTGTCTTTAGATTTTTATTGTATAAACCGCATCGAGTTAAAGCGGATAATTTCTTCAGTATAGCAATTTTGTCAAGTATTTTAATGGTAGGTATAGCGGACAACGGAGCAGGTGGGTCTTCTATACGGTAAAAGATTACTGCAGCCCATAGATAACCGCGTAGCAAGCCCGGATGCTGCATGGGCAGCTGTTTATGTCGCTTAAGCTGTACAATTTTGAAGTTTTGTTTAAAATTGGTGGAATTTTATGCATACTCTGTTCGGCAATAAACACATCTTTTTCATAATAAATTATGAAGTATTTTAAATTATTTAATATGGAAGTCAAATATATAAACGAATTGCATTGATTTATAGTAATGATAAAAATTAGAGATAAAAAATTTATGAATATTTTCAATTTATTTAAATCAACAAAAACTAAAACTTAATCAAATTATCTTATTATTTTATAATACACAGTGTTGAAAAATGATTATATTTTAATATTAATGTTTTTCATTTTTTAAATTGCTAATCGAATGAATTTAAAGAAAATTATATTTAGGTTGCTTAAAATATATACAGCTGTAACAATATGTTTTTAATCCCTACAATAAAATAGTGCATTTAAGTTGTTAACTCTATATTAATGATAAAATAACTGAATCTTTTATAACGTAGATTCGTGAAATTAAAGGTATTCAAATAAAATGTAAATCATTTACCTGGTAGCGTCTGTGTTGGAGGCAAAAAGCTGGCATTCCTAACATAGTTGTTACCATGACAACGCGATGCCTTCACGCCCCACATTACACCGTGTAAATTCTTACGATACAGTTTCCCGTTTTTATTCGGGCACGTGTTGAAATTTTATTTAGAAACTCAGCTTTCTTAGTACAAGCTTGAGCTTTTCTCGGTCAATACACTAGATTGAAAAAAATTCTAAAGCCTGCTAGCTTAATGGTTTTAAAAGTGTTCCATGAAGCGAGAGGTAACGGGGGCGAATCCCGGTCCGGACAATTTAATATATGACTAATTCGTTCTCTGAAAGGGCTTGACAGTGGTCGGGCGAGTGTCATAAACATTTATAATTGAATTTATAGTTTTTTCAGGTTCTCGAAGGACTTGACAGTAGCCGGGCGAGTGCTATAACATTGTATTCGACGTTGACGTACTTTTTTGACCGGCTAGTCCAAATTGATGCCACAGGCTTACAGAACAGCGTAATATATTATATGTACTGTGTTACGCTTAGAAAATGTCCTCCCAAAACAAGAAAAACCTATAAATTCAATTATAAATGTTTATTTTAATCCGGTACTCCTGAATTCACGAGGCTCTCAATACATGTTGGTAAAGTAATTGTTTAATTATGTTATTCGTAATAATAAATTTAAATAAACAGCTACAAATGACGGAAACACAATGAAACGACCTTACACCAATTACAAGGAATAACACAGCCACATACCGACGCAAATCAAAAACTGCCAATAGATATGCATCTACAGATTCAAAAGCAATCATACTTGTTAGCGTTTCGTAATATTTCTATACGTAAGAAATCATTATTTCTCAGTACTCGTCTCCACAATGCCCATGATTATTTGATAACACGATAATTCCTGTCAAAGGTACGCGCGGTTTGACATAATGACGATTCGAGTATTTTATCCGCATTCAATCGACGGACAGACAAAATGTATATAGATATCAGATAAGGTTCGATTTGATTTGAGTTGAACAAGATTTAGAGTTTGAAATTCGTTACATTTGGAAGTCATTTAATGTTTCTACAAACAAAAAACGAATTACATCTTTGCAGCTGTAAATCAAAAACTTTATCAAATAAATATTGCACGATTAGAATTTTTCTATTGTATAGCAGGCAACCGAGAAAACGGATTATCTGTACATTAAGAAATCACTATTGCCCATGGATAACCGTGATACAATCCATGCTTAGGTTGTATTGCCGGCTTTTTACATCCATTGAGCGGATTTCACGGGCCTCTGTTATCCTCTTTTACACGGCGAAACACAGTACAAGTTGTATTTCACACTGGTATTTGTGAGCCCGAGGTAACAACACTTCGCAAAATCCGGCCCACTTAGTAAATTTATTTAATTTATCCTTCAATTTTTTTAAATTTGAAGATTTAAAATGCTTATTTTAATATCTGTAACTGACATTAAAATAATTTAACATTAACATTAAATAAACGTGATTGCTTAGAAACTCAGTTCATATATTGGTTATATTATAGTAGAATGGGGATAGATATTAATTATATTATAGTAGCAAGGCTGAAGGACGCCATGCTGAAGCATATGTGGAAGCACTAATTGGGCTGGCTCGTCCGAAGTGATACCACGGGCTCAAAGAAGACTCAGCGTGAAACGGTACTCTTGTACTATGTTTCGCAGAGTGAGTGAGGATATCGGAGGCCTTAAAAAATGCCGCTTATGCGGCGTAAAATGCCGGCAACACAACTAAAGCGCGGAATATGGCGCGATATTTCATAGGCGGCGGTATTCATATCATATAAGAGACCCACCTGCTCCGTTGTCCGCTATACTATAAAAAAACTAAGATATCGAAATTTAGCCAAATATCTGAAAGCTATTTTCAGAGGAAGATAAAAAATTACAAATGGCTTTATTTATAG
This sequence comes from Delias oraia, assembly GCA_018230265.1. NCBI lineage: Eukaryota > Metazoa > Arthropoda > Insecta > Lepidoptera > Pieridae > Delias > Delias oraia. The sequence continues at coordinate 37,648 of DWCF01000809.1, forward strand.
TAAAATTAGTTCCTATGTAGTATTTTCGTACAAGGTTGACGTTACATAATAAACAGTACGTAAAATTGCTACATGTGTGCTAAATTGTCACTTATTTCTATACCAGTTGAAGTTTAATATTGTGACGCTATGTTTGCCTTACCTAGGTACTACCTATTCAATTAACACTTGCCTGGTATTTTAATATTTTTCAAAGAGAATTGAAATTGTAAATATGATTGGTTTTATTTGTGTTTTAAATATAAAATATTTAGTAACATATTATCTTAATAAACGAGTTTGAAGCTTTATACGATTTTATTTGAAAATTCTTTTGGAAAAATTCCCGTCGGACTTCCTATTGATAACAAAAGATCTAGTTTTTTTTTCTATATATCGAAGATTCTTATATTAATTTGGATTTTTAATTAAAACCCATTTTATTTTCGCAGATATTGAATTAAGTTTCTACATGAGACATAACTGTATTACATACAACATACAATCAGACATAACTGTATTAGTAGAACATCTAAGTAATATAGATTTTACTACTTGTGTATCCAGGATTTGGTATATTATAGTAGAATCTATGTGTCTATTAATCTAATCAAATGCATTTTTTT
>DWCF01000810.1:0-38241 GCA_018230265.1 Delias oraia
ATTATGAGGCTGAAGTGGCATCAACAAGTGGTCACATCGCACGTAGAGCGGATGGCCGATGGGGCTGAAAAGTGTTAGAGTGGAGACCACGGACCGGCAAACGCGTGGGACGTCCACAAGGTGGACAGACGACCTTATAAAGGTCGCCTAAAGATGCTGGATGCAAGTCGCCTCCGACAGGTTTTCATGGAAGGCCAAGGGGGAGGCCTATGCCCTGCAGTGGACGTCTTACGGCCGAAACAACGATGATAATAATGATAATAAAAAGTGTCACATCCGGCCGGACTCAGTAGTATACCGGGCCGAACGTCGGCTGCTGGGTTCTCCAGTGGATTATACTATAGCAACACTTTTTTATGAATAAGCAGAAGAATGGACACCCTAGTCTCTGCTGGACGACGGGTGCGTTGACGTCCGTTCAAGGAAAGCTTTTATTGAATATCCCCAAGTCGTATAGTAGTCGGTTTGTAAATACATGCCATCTTTAGTTCTCATATAATATGTATTACATATACAAAATAAAATCAACATTTTATTTGATTTTCACCTTTCACTTGAAAATATTCAAACTGCAGCTGACTTATCAATAATACCCACATTGAGCCTGTCCAGGGCATAACCGTATATTATAAGTTTAGTTACGTAGATTCAATTACATTTTAATTTTACTACTAACTAGATATATTTATCTGTTCCGCCCTTGATTACAATGACTCTAATGCCACCATACAATTTTTAAGATAGTAAGAAAATCACTTTCAGTGTTAAAAAAATCACAAATTTAAAAAGAAACAATATTACGTAACCCTACGATACCCTCTCTCTAGCTGTATTGCATTAGCCTTTGTATTTTAGCTTAAGAATTAAATTTCGAGGTAATTTTCTGATTGTTAAAATTGTTATGTAAATATGCAATAATCAATTATATCGTCACAGTTATTTAAATAGAAAGTAGAGAGTATGTATTGCTAAAATAGCTGTACACTGAAATTATTTTACAAATGAATAAATTTAAGATTATTTCAACCACAGACGCTGCTAGATTTTTATCGCCTACTAATCGATGTTCCACTTAAAACAATCTCTTAAATATTGTCACTTATAGGGATGTGCATTTGTTTCTACAAAAACTACACAGAACACTAAGAAATCAATATTATTTTAACAAATCTTAAAATTAATGTGACTCGAGGACTCTTTATAGAAATTATAAAACTTTAGAATTCAATAATATCCTTATATCTCATCATTAAGACAGCATTTATAAGAGACATTTCGTTTGACGGATTTTATTCGACTTTCTTTCCATATCTGACTACCAATTTTAAAGTTTTTTTCGGATTAATAAATAAATTCTTAAATAACGTAGCCATCTATTGGTAAAAAAATATTCAAGATCTAGATTTTCCCTTATAACTTCACAAATTCACCAACTATAATATCGCTTATACCTTATAAGGTTATATATCGGGTGTCTCAAAAGAAACTTTATATTTCGATGATCGATGTAAAAAAGTTAGTCGTATATCGAAAAAAAATTAATCATTATTAAACTACATTGTATGAGAATTTATTTCTTTAAAATAATATTATCCAAATGTAGAACCCTGCGAGCACTAAAATTACATATGGCGTTTTGGCAATTGGACTCGGGGATGGCTGCCATTTCGCAACGAATATTTTCTTTCAAATGCGCCAGGAGAGACATTTTTTTCACATACACTTTAGATTTAGGTAATAGATTATAGGGTTTAAATAAATTTTTGCAATTCAGGCACCAAAAAGTCGCTTACCATCTTCACATAATTCCTCTGAATGCGCGGTAACAGCACGCGCCCTTTCGTCTTCAAAAAAGTAAGAATATCATAGACAAAATATAACTGATTATAAAACGAAAATAAGCACTTTTATTGTTGTGCTAAATGTCCATAGAAGGGATATAGTTAAATCGCTCTATATAATTAATAATTGTAAATTATAATTACAATATTAAGATACTCTTATGTTTCAAATGTACTTTTTATTACAATACTATCAGCGAAGGAATAATGATATTAAATTTAAGCTCAATTTGTTAAAATAAAAATCTAATTGATGTAATTGCCATAAACATGAATACCGCAATTAGTAAGAGTAATTAAATACCTAAAGTAATTAAATGAGAGTCGATGAAATTGGTAATGTCAGCTAAAAATGAAAGGCCAGACCAGAACATTTCGCCATCTTATAACTATAATGCCAAATTTCTAACGAAAAGAATAAATAATACTAACTGCAGCATATGTTGACGCACTAATTGGACCGACTCGTCCGAAGTGACACCACGGACTCCCAGAATACTCAAAGTTAAATGGTAGTTGTACTTGAAAGGGTACGTATACTGCGTTTTGCTGAGTGACGTAGCTGGAAGCTGGACTCACAACCAATGCGCGGATTGAGGAGCGGTTGTCCATGGGTGACGTTCTCCTACCCTACAGAAGACTCGCCTGTTCCGTTGTCCGCTATACCACAAAAAAAATTAAATGTAATATTGCATAATACGTATTACTTGTATGATAAACTTCAAAGAAGCGTCATGAAATTTACTCTAGTTTAAATAAATAAGAAATTTAACATATGTGTCATAATTCAAACCTATTACACTTGAAACAAAACGATCGCACCGAAGATTCAGCAAATATATAAACATTTATATTACGTTATTTTTTTTATTCTCATGAACAACCGTGTCACATTCCGTGCAGTTGTGTTGCCGGCTTTTTATATCCAATATCCTCACTCACTGCGAAACCCATTTACAAGTATCGTTTCACGCGAGTATTCAGTGAGCCCGTGGTATCACTTCGGACGTGCCGGCCCACTTAGTACGTCACCATATGCTTCAGCATGGCTCTCCCACGGATGCGACAATATTAAGACACTCGTCCGGCCACTGTCAAGCCCTTCCAGAGACCGAATGAATTATAAATTAAATTATAACTGTCCGGACACAACAGTATTCGAAGCCGATACCTCTCGCTTCATGGTACTTTTTTTAAACCATTTAGCTCTCCATCTCTCTAATATACTTGAATAAGACGCTCACATAACATAATAAACTTTAAATGTTAATTATAACTGTATCGATCGACCGATAGTGGCAGATGGTTTATGCAGAACTGTAAAAACCAAGTTAGTCGAGGTCAGCAGCATTAATCTCGACTTATATGATATATGGCAACACTGTCACGTTCCAAAATCACTAATTTACATATCATATTGCTCTGCAATAAAAATTCATATTATTTTTCGCGGCAACGGGTCTCATTTTAATATTAAAAGCCATGGCTCATCACGAATTACCGACTTTCTAACTCGACACTCATGACTGACCGATGCAAGAATATGTTCTATCATATGGATCGTGATTTCTCATTTTTCGATTCTACTATTGAACTGGTTATTGCGATGACGGAATTTCTTATAATATTTACAAACATCATTGTATCCCAATGGATATACAATTATATATGTTTTAACTATAAACATTTTGAATTCTATTAAAATTAATTGTCAAAAAGCACTAAATAAATTATCTATACTTATAATAAATCCATAGAGGTCAATTCTGTACATTAAATATATTTTCAAAATATATTGAAAGCCTATTAGCTTAATGGTTTTAAAAGTGTACCATGAAGCGAGAAGTATCGGGTTCGAATCCCGGTCCAGACAATTATAATTTATTCGGTCTCTGGAAGGGCCGGCCGAGTTTCTTAATAGTGTGGCACCCGTCGGAGAACCATTCTGAAGCATATGCTGACACAGAAATTGGGCCGGCTCGTCTGAAGCGATACCACGGGCTCACAGAATAGCGGGATTTGAATCCATACTTCTTGCTTCATGGTAGATTAAACTACTTATTTACGAGACTCTCAAGAAACCGATTGTCTTAAAAACTTATTTTCTTATGAGGAATCACGCGAGACAGTCATGATGTAATATATGTAAAGGTATTAATTGGAGAAGCTCATCCAAAGTGCAAGCAGCGAATACCATCACGAAATAGTACCTACTTGTACCTACAGTGTTTCACTGAATGAGATTACGAGAGCGTCACTAAGTTATATCGTTTAAAAGTTGTAAAAAGCCGGCATTATAACAAAAACGCGGATTGTACGATCTCTAAGCATTGAGAAAATTTTATAATTTATTTTGAAAAAATGAATTCATTATTCAAATAAGAAGACAATTTAAAGTGCCTATGAGAAGATACGCCCTCAAACATTGCTTGCAAATGCCATAAAAGGCTTTTTATACCCTGATGTAGATTAAACTAATGGATTCCTCATTTAAAACCAGAATTACGATTATTGTAAAAACTAATATTATTAGCTACTTTGCAGAAATTATATATGACGTTGTAGCTTTTTTATTTGTTATTCTATAGCGGACAACGGAGCTGGAGGGTCTCATATATGGTAAGAACACCGCCGCCCATGAACAACCGCGCCAAAATCCGCGCATTGGTTGTGTTGCTGGCGTTTTACGCCGTAAAAGCGACACTTTTAATGGCCTCCGATATCCTCACTCTGCAAAACACAGTACAAGTACCGTTTCACGCTGAATATTCTGTGAGCCCATGGTATCGCTTCGGACGAGCCCAATTAAGGCATATGCTATAGCATGAATCGACCACGTTGACATTAAGTAAGAATAATTATATTGATTATATGTTCAAGAAACCAATTACTTATTAACAATTTTTTCAATCACTTTGACTAAATAATATTACTCAACTGAATTTTTTGAATAAATCCATCTAAATTTAGAAAATGCAGTAAGTGCTAAGAATTAATTCATATTAAATTATATTGATAAAGTACCGTTTGTCAAGATACAAGGTTTCGATAGTTAATTTAGCCAGATTTACAAAAATAAATTAAGTTTATGCGTCGATAAATTTTGTGTATACCACTTTTTTTATTGATTTATTTAGTCGTAACAAAACATTTCGGTTACATTTGAAATCGTATTAATTATTACAGTAAAATCTATATAACGTTATAGAATGTATTTTTTTATAGAAAATAATGATTTTATTGCCTTATTTCCTTCAGATATATAATAAGCATTTTTATTTATTATTTTTTATACATTTCATTTAATTCAAATATCTAATTAATACCATATATTATAGATTAATTCGTTAATTCTTCGTACAGGTTACTAAGCTACAAGAAAGTAACTCATTCAAGGAAATTGTATGTTTCTTCAGTGAATTACCAAGCCAATGAATTACCAAGTACAAGAACTGTCATTAAATTATTATTATTTTTTCCTATATTGTAACAGAACACCGCCGCCCATGTACAACCGCGCCACAGACCGCGCATTGGTTGTGTTGCTGGCTTTTTACGCCGTTTAAGCGGTATTGTTAAGGGCCTCCGATATCTTCAATCACCCAGCGAAACACAGTATAAGCACCGTTTTAAGAACAACTATCATTTCCCGCTGAGTATTCTGTATACCCGATTCACTTCAGACGAGCCGGCTCAATTAGTACGTTTGTTTCAGCATGGCTCTCCCACGGTTGAAAAAATATTTTTTAAAAAGCAAATGGATATATCCTACTAGGTAGAAGTGTTCTGAAACACTGTCGCATCAAACCAGTACCTAGAATACTTATAAAGACTTCGTGCATTTACAATATTCAAAGCTTAAGCCGTAAGTTTTAAACCGTTGCAGATATTACTCGTACGGTTTGATGGCATATCAATTTTTCGTTTTATTTATGAAAACTATAGCATACTAGCATGAGGTTGATGTAGGATAAACTGACATCTGCCCATAGACATCCCGAGTCCTTACAGGGCTTGCCAAACTAATTGGGATAGGAACATTTTTTTTTATGGACCCCAAACCGCATTCGTTTGGAAATACCTTTGCATGCAAGATTCCACAAAGTTTGAGTTTGTTTATTAGTTATGTCAACACTTGATTTTTTTGTGATTTATAGTACGATGACTCCGAATAAAAAGTATAGTACAAAGTGAAAATCAGTTGATTCTATTGACTGTTCTCAGATGTGGCCGTGTTCGTAAGTCATGCAATTTTAATTATCAAAACGACCAAATTTGGCGATATCGTCTTATATAACATCTCATTTGATTTTGTAATTTTTATATAATATTAATTATAAAGATGCAAAACTACTTGTTGATAAGAGGCAATACATTTGGTGCAATTTAAGTTCTGTGTGACTATATTGTAAACCTAATTGGCATGTCATATAGAAAGTATGTTGTCTTATCTTTGCATCAGATAGTTCTCTTTCTTTTTCTGGAGAATTAGAATCCGTAACAGAGCAATGCTGATGCAGTATTTGGGCCGGCTCATCCCAAGTCTTACCACGGGTTGACAGAATACTTATCCTAAATTAGTATTGGATCTTTTTCGCTGAATAAGTGAGGATATCAGAGGCCTTTGAAATTATACCGCAAAAACGACACAACCGAGGGCGCGGATTGTGGCGTAATTGTCCATGAATAGTGGTGATCTTTTACATTACCATATAAGATTTATGGAATACTCCATTATACCACTACACCATAAAAATAAACCATAAAAATCAACTTTTGTGAGCATACTTACCATAACTTTCCTGATGGCGGTTGCCATAAAATCTCTATATATTAACAACGGACATAAGTTCTAGCGTCTGTTCTTACAGTTTGCGAATTAATCACTGACAGTAGCACAGTAGTCCACAATCGTACGATAAAAATTGCAAAGTATCACGTGCGCTGTCTGCGCAGACCGTACAACGTGTGAATTGATGCGCATGCCATAAATCGCGTGTTACATATTAGAGTTATGGTATTCCACGAAAGTTACAATTCCTTTACCCATAACGGTAACTGTAGTAACGCCCGTAATTTATACCGCCGCACAGGTGCCGAATTAATTGGTACTGTAGCTAATCGAAAACTTAATTGTATTCATTAAATTACCATAAAAAATAGGCTTATTGGGAAGAATATTCATATATATTGTGAATTTCTCACATTCTATTTCGTTTGACGGATGTAAATAAGTATTGTACTTATTATTCATATAATGTAAATTACTTATGCATAGTTGAAAACCGTTAATGATTTAAATATTGTTGTAGGTATGTTCGTTCCGAATATACGAAAATGAAAGAATTTTTATAGATACAGTAACTTTATTAGGGATAGGATGACTCCGTAGAGAAAATCTCAATTATGAATACTAGAATATTTTAGAAATACTAGATAATTATGATTTTTAAACAATAAACTGTAATTTTTTATATACTTTTCTATTGTATATACATGAAATATTAAATACATTAGTTATTACGGATTATTCATCAAAAAAAAATCCTAATTAAACTTTTTTTTATTCTATAGCGGACAACGAAACAGATGGCTCTCCTATATGGTAAGAGAACACCGCCACCTTTGAACAGCAGCGCATTAGTCGTGTTGACGGCCTTTTATGCCGCATAAGTAGCACTTTTAAGGGCCTCCGATATCATTACTCACTCTGCGAAACAAAGTACAAGTATCTACCGTTACACGCTGAGTATTCTGTAGGCCCGTGATATCACTTCGGACGAGCTGGCCCGATTAGTTTGTCAGCGTGAACCATAAACTATCAAATTTTTAGTTATTTAAGACTATTTTAATTATAAACTTTGCTAAAATTATTTTCTTGCAAGCTCTGTCTCGTTTTTTTCAACAAATGCCCGTCAGTGACAGATAAATTTATTGCTTTATTTATCGACTCCATAGACTGAAACTTTTTGACCCTTGAAGCGGTTTAACTTCCCGACGGGCAATTACGTTAGACTAAACATTATTTTTATGTACAGAAACATATTATTTATAAATTGTCAATGTTTTTCAAAATTGTTGATTACTATTATTATCACAGAATACAAAATTTTGTATCATAACAGAACAGGCGGGAAATTCAATACATATAGTAAAAGATTGTTGCTGTCCAAAGACACTGACTTACAGAATACTCAACGTGAAACGGTACTTGTACTGTGTTTCGTTGAGAGTAAGGAGGCTTAAAAATGCCGCTTAATTGGCGTAAAAACATAACACTACCAATGCGCGGACTGTGGCGCGGTTGTCCGAAGGGCAGCCGTGTTCTCATACCATATGAGACCCACCTGCTCCGTAGCTCGCTATACTATAAAAAATCTGAAGACAAAAACCAAAGCTGTCACTACTGTTATTGTATAGGTATTTAATATATAATAGTTCACACTCCATAGCCAGGCACCTCCAACATTGTTTTGTAAATAGTGATATTAAAATATAGAGACATTATCAAAATTTATTTATCTTAACAAACTAATCTATAAGAAATATATCTCCCAGCTGTTTCAGATGATCGGATGATCTTCACAACCTGAAAACAAAAAAACACAATTTTTTACATTGATAAACACATTTTTCTATAATTCAATAACTATTTATTTATTATTACTAACTATGGCACGGTTGTCCATGGGCGGCGGTGTTCTCGTACCTTATAGGTCCATCTGCGTTGTCCGCAATATCATAAAAAATTTGTATTTTAATAATTAGTTTTTATTTAAATCCGTTAGTCCAGAAACAAACAAATAAAATAAAAATACCTGTCCTCTTTTGAGTCCAAAATATCTTGCCACAGGATCTCCCGCCTGAATTCTCATTAACATGTTCTCTTTCAATTTACTGCACTGTGTTAAGAAAACATTTATGGGAAAATTACAATATAACTTCTTGTATTCTATTTCGCCTTACACACAACTTTTAGATACAATTTTTTACGTATACCCCACCATTAAAATACTATCTCACAAATTAAATGAGTAGATCTTCATAAATTGTAGCAAACACCCACTCTAGTAATATCAGACTAAACAAAATATTTGACTGCAATATAACAATACAGTCAAATAAAACCCTTTTTTAAACTTTTGTTTGAATAATTTAGAACATATTACTAAATGCTTTGATGGCAAATTTACAGTAACGTAAGATTCAGTGCATGTGAAATTTTGTTTTTTTATGCAATTGGTGGCACACGAGCAGGAGGCTCACCAGTCCTCTGCTTATGGACACCCCTAGTCCTTGCAACGGCGCGGGTGCGTTGCCAAACTTTAAGGAATATGTACGGTCTTTTCTTGAAGGTCCCCAAGTCTTATCAATAACATTAAATTGAAGTAACAGAAAATTATTCATTTTGAATAGAAGATTATATGTCTTGTTGATAATAAAACCAAAAATTGCCACTTGTGTTATTGTAAACACTGGCAGGTAATATAAAAAAGGATACTATCTAGCCAATAATTCTTGCTTCTCATCAGGTGTCAATACAATGTGTTCTGGAACTAGTTCATGTTCTGTAATATTTATCAGCAGTTCCGATTCCAGGAATTGCTCTAAAATGTACTTGGGTGCCATATCCACTAGTGATTGTTTTGCTGATGGTGTCATTCCTAAAATTCAAAATGGCTATTAGTTATAACTTCAACTGTATTAAGATTCATTGAAAATAATTAATGATTATAATATTATATATACCTGTTTGTACTACAACTATGGCTCTATGAATATTTTCTTCCTGCATTCTTGTACAATAAGTCTTTATTGTCTTAATACCAATTTTAGCTTCATCAGGAAAGAAAACAAACATCTGATCAGTAGGATCATCATTGTGGGCTACTAAAACTATAAGGTCGCTTCTGGCTGGTCTTTTCTCACTGTAATGTTAAAAATATGAGATAAAATATATTCCAGTTAATATTTTAATTGCATAATTTAAAACTGTAATTAGATTAGAGAATATTTTCTTACTTTGTGATATTTTATAATTCCTTTTATGATATAATGTGACATATTTAGAAGGATCAGTGAATTAAAGGCCATTTATTTATTTTTTAATTATAATCAATTTAAAACTGTCAATTTTTACTATGTCAAAATACTGTCAACAAAATCTTATAAATAAATAAGAGATTAATTAAGTGTTTTTTTTGGAAATTGAAAGAAATTTTAGTAAGTAATAAAATGCAAGTGTTGGAAGAAAAGGTTCGAAAGAACATTTTAGATAGAACTGTTTCTGAAACAACAAGACTTCATATAGGCAAGTGTTCTTTAAAACCCAATGATTTTCATAATTACAATGACACGTGTTTTTTAGTTTAAAAATTAACGATTCCTTCCCCAAAACTCGTCTCAAGATAAAACAATATCATACCTGGGTTTATCCCCAAATTGTTCTTTAAATTGATCCAAAGTTTGATCCAATTCATCTTGTGTTACTAGATATCCACGATCATGACAAAGCTGTAAAATGAGTATTATTAAATTATTTGGCGTCAAGTACCAAAACTTTAATCTAACCTATAAGTTACCTGCATAACAGTTTTTCTGATTCTCCATAACTTGTAAGTCTCGGCGTCGTCATCCATATTCTTACTTTTAAATGTTTCTTTTTTCGATGAACTAAAAATTAGTTTGCATTTAACAGTAAACTAAAAGAATTTAAATTGTTTATCCTCAATCTACAAGAAATCAACAAAACACACAAGCAGTGTTGTCGTTTAGGAATAAAAAAGTCCCTAGAACTTTATGCAAAAGTCGCTAGATTTAAAAAAATAACTAATTAAAAAATCCGCCTGAAAAATAACTAAATATTTCAAATTAATTTAGGAGTAAAAAATAGGGTGTAAATAAAAGTATTATGTATAATAAGTATTTAATCATTATAATCAAATCTTTATAACTCTTAACAAGCAAAAATGTTGTTATCTATCCTGCCATTTTTAACTTCGACAATTTTTAAAGGTGAGGTAGCAGCTTAACTTGATGGTTCTACTGTAGAAATACTAGTTTTGATAGTTTTTAAGATGACGATGCCTTATGATAGTCAGGTCATCATCTGACAAGACATTTTTAGGGCCATTTCAGTGCAAAATCTTTAATATATATTTGAATTATGTAGTTTAAATTGGTTGAAGCAAGCTTGTTCCTCAGTTTGTTGTTAATAATATTCATTTGACTGTAAATTCGTTCGGAATATGACAATATCATTATTTCGAATACAGAAAAACCCACTGCTTCTAATTTTGACTGCACTACTAGGGTTGGCCAGCTTTGCTTACTGGCTAAGAGTCGCTAAAAGTCGCTAAATTTATTTTAGTCGCTAGATAAAAAAGTCGTTAAACAGCAACACTACACTCAAGTTTCAGTTATAACGATTTTTTATTTATTTTGGCTAGGCTACAAGGCATTTAACCAACTTGTAGTGATAAGTTAATAGTCACTAGGTATGCTGGATGTTCGATGATCTTCAATGTTAAAAGCAAAACCATCGATGTTTTAACATCGTTGTTGCTTTACGAAAAATTATTGTTACAATCAATGTTAATGTAATCGTTCATCGATATTAATACATCGCCTCACACAAGACGCGACCAACGCAACTTACGAAACAAATAATCTCTTCTATGAACACATCCACGTCTTTTTTCATTGCTTTCACCTTGATGTTTGTCGTTCCACAACTGAGCGTTTTTTATGGAATTTTTTGCTGCGCACCACTTCTCTCTGTGTTTATTCCAAACCAATATGACTTTGAGACCTTCAAAAAAAGAGCGTATACCTTCCTTTCGTAAAACTTCTGGCAACACACCTGCGGCTTTGCAAAGGCGGGGGGTGTTCATGTGTGGAGGACCACTTGCCCTAGGTGAGCCTCCTTCTCGTTTTCCACCAGTGTAATAAAAAAATCCACAAATCAAGTTTATTGGTTAAGTCTAGGGATGCTCATGATCATCGAATTTCGATATTCATGCTAAAAGCAATAACATCGATCTTTTAACATCTGTTACTATATGAAAAATATCATAAAATCGACGTTGGGCTCTTGATTGTGACATGTTTTTCGAATAACGAACATCCCTAGCAGTCACTGTCTAAAATCTAAATGCAGCTCAAAGCACTGACAGTTAATAATAAATAGTTAACCTAATTAGAATGACATTTGAAATTTGACCAATGACTACGAACTTGTGATGAAAATTATTGAAATAGAATTCTTGAGTCAGGAATTATATTCTTGTGGATTGCGAGTTTTTCAATTATTTTTAACAGCCTAGTGTTTGCACTAGTGATTATTAATAAATAAGTTGTATCTTTTCAAGAGTTAGATTTTTTCATTATGGCTGGAATCAAAGGTATAGTAAAAGCTTTGGAGAATCACCATACATTTTGTTCATGCAATGAGTCACTTATTTATTTACAAACACTTTTTTCTCTTTTGAATCTCCTAATTTCGTTGTTGTTTTTTGTTTCATGACAATTTTTATGGATTCATCAAAGGGTAAGTGTTATATTTATGTAATTATATTGCTGGTAAATTTTTATCTCTATCTGTAACTAAGACGCCTACGTATTTGTTAATATATGTATGTATTTTGGAAATATTGATTATTATTCAATGCCATCATAAAAATATTAAAGTTATATTTACTGTTTGTTCTACAAAACTAGCACTTGGTTAAATATTGAATTTATACTTAACTGTATACTGGACCAAAATTGGAATAAAATTTAATTTTTTATTTTACAGTCTGGTTTCTCTTGCGTTTGCTGGATCAATTGGTATGACATTTGTTATACTTGCATGTGCATTACCACAATACAAGTAAGTATTATAATTCTAGTTTTGTATTATTTACAGATTATTACAACAATAATATATAAAAAAATTATTAGAACACATGTTTAATATTCATACTAAGGGTGATAATTTGTTTAAATTAATTTTCAATTCATTTTCAATTTCAGACTATGGTGGCCATTTTTTGTTGTACTATTTTACATACTTTGTCCTATACCAACTATGATAGCCAAACGTAGCAGTGATACTGCTGGTGGCAGTAATTCACCATGCATGGAAGCTGCAGTATTTATCACTATGGGTATTCTAGTCAGTTCTTTTGCTTTGCCTATTGTATTGGCACGAGCAGCTGTGGTAAGTGTACCTTCATAAAATATTTATTACATTAATTTTTAAATCTAGGTGATTTACTGCTCGGTCTGCCATGTCGATTAAGTCCCTATGATGACTAAGCTGAGGTTCAACTCTCGCAGAAAACACTCTTGCGCTGGTCATGGTAAAACCCACTCTCAGTGAGCTGTCCTGCTTGCCATCTAGTTTGTGTTGCAATGGCCATATGGCACACATAGCGAGGTAGTCATTGAAAAAAGAAACATTAAGTTTATAGACTGATATTCGATTTTTTTATAAAGGACCTAAATTTGCATTTTTCAGGACTCAAAAAAAACAAGCATAAAGTACTGTTCTGAGTCTACTAAATAAGATTTAGTAGTTTTTATACATTTTTAGTGTTTATTAGTACAAAAGTTAAATTTTAATTTCAGATTGTATGGGGAGCATGTTACCTTACTTTAGCTGGAAACATTATAGTATACCTGACAATTCTTGGTTTCTTCACAATCTTTGATATGGACGATTCGGATTATGCAATGTGGTGAGAAATCTAGAAATCGACAAACCTGTTGCAAAGACTGTATAGTCGGATTTTTGTATAAGATATATTTTGTGTTAATATATTAATTTAAGTCTGAAACGAGATACTGATGTTAGTGTTAGCTTTGTATTTTTCATCTGTTTATTTTAAAAATTGTTGTACCCACATAATTTAAAAAGGTTAAATTTGAGATTTGTCTGACTTAATTAGAATAAGAAATGAATAACTGAAATTGTATTTTTTTACAAGCTTAGATTAAAGTTACTCATATTAATTATAAATAGGTATTCTTTCACTAACAATAAATTATTGTCTCTTGTTTAAGTTTTAGTACCAAACAAAAACTATTGATCTTCCTACATTATAGTATTAATCTTAATTATGGATTCCAGTTTACTTTGAAATGCTTATTAAATTATGTTGTATTCATGTTTTATTATAATATTTAATATCATGCTGAATACAATTATAAAAATGTGAGTCACAAAAATATATTTTTCAGTAACATACATATACTCAAAGTACATAAACAAGTAATTATATATGGCGCTTTTTAAAATGAATCTTAAAAGCTATCTGTCTCTTTCAATTAGTTATTGTTTTCATAAATATTCTTTTAATAGATCAGTACATAATATTAATTCATTAAAATTGTTATGTGGTATTAGCAAATCAGTTGAGTTGTATTTTTGTTTATGATAGTTCTATTATATTGCTTTTAAAAATTCAAAAGCTAATTTATACTAAAAGATACATTAGTAGATATGTAAGTACTACAATCTTTTATTTAATTTGTAAATCTATTCAATGTGGTGTGTATTCATGTGAAATCAATCTATATTGTAATTGATTGTAAGATATTTTTAAAAAGGGCTTTTATTTTAATGGTGCAGGCTATGAACTAACTTAAAAGAATTATAATCATCTGCAAATTAATAATTAAATGTAAAAGAATAAACCTATTGCAGTAAATATTTTTCTTTGTAAAATTATTACATTCCTTTGATATTTGTATATAATTATGATTGTTAAAACCTGGTCACAATAAATATTGTACTGAATGCTTCTATATTTAATCTCTTATTATGGCCCATAAAAAGACCCATTATATTATATATCTACTGTATAAGAAATATAACAATTATTAATTTTGTTGTAAAGTTATGATGAAGGATACATATAACACTGGTATTGCTATGTAAATAAAATATTTATCGAAAACCCACTTAATTTACCTAGATTTATTCATGAATAACTTTTATAGAATCGCTGGCAAACGTGCAAGAATCTCACCTAGGGCAAACGTTTCTCCGCCCTAGACAACCCTAGTCCTTGCAGAGGGTGCGTTGGAGACAGAATTGCAGTAGAATATAAACAAATTTCAAAAGGATGCAACTTATAACCATGCGCTTACATTTAAAACAAATTCCAAACATAATATAGTAAATGTAAATAAATCCAGTTGTTAATTAGACAGTATTTTCTCTCAATTTAAAATATACCAATGTTTTAAGATAGCGTAATTTAAATAACAAGATAGTTACTAGATAGTAATTATAATCTGTTGTTTAGCTTGTCCAAGTCCGTCGTATCAATATGCTATGCTATGCTTTAATAATGTCAAAATATTAGAAATGACAATTACAATTCAGAAAGTGATTTCATCGGTCGGCGCACCCAATTTTTATATCTTGTTTAAAATTTAGCAATAATTAATACAATAATATTGTAATAAATCATGGGTGATCATCTACCAGCATGCGTTATTGACGTGGGAACAGGATATACTAAACTGGGCTTTGCTGGTAACAAAGAACCACAATTTATCATTCCGTCAGCCATAGCGATAAAAGAAACTGCAAAAGTGGGCGATCAAAGCACCCGTCGTATGACTAAAGCAGTAGAAGATTTAGATTTCTTCATTGGAGATGAAGCATTTGATGCAACGGGTTATTCTGTTAAATACCCCGTCCGCCACGGTTTGGTTGAAGATTGGGATTTAATGGAGAGATATATCGAACAGTGCATATTTAAATATCTACGAGCCGAACCAGAGGATCATCATTTTTTAATTACTGAACCGCCGTTAAATACACCCGAGAACAGAGAGTACTTGGCTGAGATTATGTTTGAGTCATTTAATGTTCCTGGATTATACATTGCTGTTCAGGCCGTTCTTGCACTCGCTGCATCATGGAAATCTCGCACGTCAGCGGGACGCACTTTCACAGGCATTGTTGTTGATAGTGGTGATGGTGTCACACATATTGTTCCTGTAGCAGAGGGATATGTCATTGGCTCTTGCATCAAACATATACCCATTGCAGGTAGAAATATTACATCATTCATTCAATCACTATTAAGAGAAAGAGAAGTTGGCATTCCTCCTGAGCAAAGCCTGGAAACTGCCAAAGCAATCAAAGAGAGATATAGTTATATCTGTCCAGATATTGCAAAGGAATTTGCTAAATATGATTCAGATCCAGCAAAATGGATGAAGAAATACACTGGAATCAATGCGATTACTAAAAATCCATTTTCAGTTGATGTTGGTTATGAGCGTTTCTTAGGACCAGAAATATTTTTCCATCCTGAGTTTTCTAATGCTGACTTTACTGTGCCCCTTAATGAAATGGTTGATGAAGTTATTCAAAGCTGCCCAATAGATGTCAGGAGAGGGCTGTATGGTAACATTGTGTTATCTGGTGGCTCTACAATGTTCAGAGATTTTGGTCGTAGATTACAGAGAGATATCAAAAGGACTGTTGATGCAAGGTTGAAAATGTCCACCATGCTATCAGAAGGACGCATTACACCTAAACCTATTGATGTTCAAGTTATATCACATAACATGCAAAGATATGCAGTATGGTTTGGTGGTAGTATGTTAGGATCAACTCCTGAGTTTTATCAAGTGTGTCACAGCAAACAAGCCTATATGGAATATGGACCTAGTATTTGTCGCCACAACCCAGTCTTTGGTACTATGACATAATGCACTCTTTTTCAGGATTAAGTATAATTTATCCAATGTATTTGAAAATTAAGACTACTTTAATTTCATATAAAATGCAATAAGACAATTTTATAGACATTTCAATTTTAAAATTATATAGTTTAGTTAAGTATAGGTTTGTAAGTATAATTTTATGTTATGAATTTATGTATTTCGCTGGACTTCACATTGCATTTAAAACTATTGCATTCCAGCCTAAGCCAAATATAATGATTTTTAATAATATTGGTTTTATTTCAATTTTCAACAATCTTATTGTGTAAAATACATTTAATACATGAGTATTATCAATTCCCTTATGGTCCCAACATGTTAAAACTGGTAACTACAAATTTTATTATTTATATGAGTGAACTATATGCACCTTTATTTATTTATCCTCCTTTTTCTAGTACCACTCCCAGTCTTCCTAATGGGATATCGTTATAGGCGACTAAAGGACACTTCACTGGACGGTTGGGCAGCAGCACCCTTCCAAGTACAGCAGATGATCTGGGATCACCAACCCGCCTGCAAAGAGAGGTGATTAAAGCAAAACACCCTCCTTTTGGAGGAGGCCTATATCCAGCAGTGGAATTGATAAACTGATGATGATGTCCTTTAAGAAGGGAGTTTCCCTTCTTAAAGGACACACAACTATTTAGTTAAATAGTTGTGTAGTTT
The DNA here is from genome assembly GCA_018230265.1 of Delias oraia. Taxonomy (NCBI): domain Eukaryota; kingdom Metazoa; phylum Arthropoda; class Insecta; order Lepidoptera; family Pieridae; genus Delias; species Delias oraia. The sequence continues at coordinate 17,244 of DWCF01000810.1, forward strand.
TTGAAGACTGAATAGAGAAACCAAATCAAACTTGAGGAAATATACAACGAACCCTAGGAAGTAAGTAACCTGAGTAAATTTTCCCACTAAAACGATAAAAGCTGGGGAGGACAAAAATTGCAAAATTGTGTACTTATCAGTGACTGGACACTTCTATATAGGCTTGAATTTAATTTTAAAAATTTGACTTATGGGGCGCCACCTAACGGGGAATTGCCGATTTCACTCATTCAGATATTGCAGCGAAATTCAATTCAATCAGTGCTATTCAAAATTAAGCCATCTAGCTATTTATTTATATTAGATTATATTAGACGTTTGACTATCACCAAAAATATAAGATGCCTTAGGATATTACTTTAGTTTATGCTATTTTTGTGTTGTGAGCAGTTCGATGGCGCTAAAACCTAAAACAATATTTTTTTGTGTAATTGTAAGGAATTGAGCTCAAAATGGCAAAAGAAAAATATTGCTATCATCAGTACTATAATTAATGAGGAAATTAAATACTATGTTCATAGGCTGTAGTTATATATTTTTATCAGATGTCCTGCTTGCAACGTTGTCGCTATTTTATTTAGTATGTATTCTTGAATTGGGTCTTCCTTTAATTTTTACCATATTATATTTCGTATTCAATTCATATTATCTTCGTCATTATATCAAAAAGAAAAAGTATATTTTTTATCATATAATGGGCAAAAAGGCGGGTCTTCTCTATGATAAAAGATAAAGCAACCCAAAAACAACCGCCCCACAATTCATGCTTCGGTTGTGTTACCGGCTTTTAACCACACTTAAGCGGCAGTATTTCACCTGCGGTGTCCTCACTCATACAACGACACTGGTATTCTATGAACCCGTGATATCAATTCGGACTAGGAGGCCCAATTGCATCAGCATTTGCATCAGCATCTCTCCATGGGTAAAGCCTTCCAAAGGCCAAATAAATTATACATTTTAATTCGAACCGGAGATCGAAACCGACGTCCTTTGCCTTGTAAACCTACCTAAGAGTCTCTCAAAAATTGTAATACAGACAGATGAGAGAATAAACAAATTCGATTTTTTCGTGACAATTTTAAAGCTAAAACGTAATGTAAAACAAACATATAAATAGTGTTTCTTGCACTGATGTCCTTCTTAACACAAGAAATAATGACCACCCTTTAGTAGGTCATAAGGAAGTAATGAAAAACCATTGATCATATATGTAGGTAGAATTCAGCTTCGGTTTACTAGGGGTGAGTGCAATCACGTGCATGCACACAAGCAAAGGTAATATTGATCTCGATATTACTGGAAGCAATTAACAGTAATGCCGTAGCGTGGGGTGTTTTTCAAAGCTCTATAATTAGAACGGCACCGCCCTCGTGTGACGAACTCAAACAAAAGATTCATTTTCGATGCTTTCTATGGGAAAGGGGAAACGGCACTCGGATTTTGAGTCAAACTGGAGTGCAATGATATAATACGTCAATCAGAGATGTATCCTTGATGGAGACATGAAAGGTTTAAGTAGTCTTATAAGCCTACGGAGAGACATCGTATTCTATCCACGGTTCTATAAAAAAATTACAATTAGTTCAATATTTAGACCGGTTTGACTACTGTTTTAACGCGGCAGTTGTCTTAACGCTATCTTATCCGTAGGAGAGCCACGTTGAAGAGTACGAAGCGATAACACGGCTCACAGATTTTTGTAAATGGCTACTCGCTGCTGGCCATAATACTTGCGCTTTCCGAGAATTTGGTTTTAGCGGCGACTAGCGCAAGGGCGTCTCCTGCGAGATACGAACCTTGGCTTGGGCCGTCGCGGGAACGTGGACCGCGGCCGGTCAGAAGCTAACCGGGCTCACAGAAAATCTTCTCTTAATGTGTTCTCTCTCTTTTTTGCAACAAGAAATGCACATCCACGAGAGAGATAAAATTATACCTAAGTAATATTTTAAATTAAGTAACGTTTATTACATGTAGATACTGATGAATCATTTTCGCTTTTGGCATTTGATAGTATATATCTTATGAATTGGGAATTCAACAGACTGAATCAGACTTGAAAAATGTATTCATTTTCAACATAATTTTGGACTGGAAACAACTCTGTCCCTCTCAACGCCCATTCATCAAGCTTCTCGAAATTCTTTAAAACAACAGCTAGAATGAAACAGGAACAGAGTTCATGCAGTTGCGATGCTTCAATAAACACGGAACTATTTCATCATATGAAAGCACTTGCAGTTCGTGCTTCACCTATGTGTTACTCGATATCCCTGTCGTTTCTCACAGGATACGAATTTATGATCTGTCAAGAGATGGCACTACTCAATTTAATAACAACACGTAATATATTCCTTAATAATATATAATAGCTTTGTTTGTCTTTGGTTAAAATGTTGGTTCTTGGTTGTAATTTTTATCTCCCTTTGAACTCTGATTATATTCTTGTTTTATTTTCTGTCTTTATTTATGTAAATATCATACGGACACTGGTTAAATTGTGACCGCTAGTCACAGATGCCAAAAAATAATAATTATAAACTATAGCTTTGTTGTCTTTGGTTAAAATGTTGGTTCTTGGTTATAACTTGATTTTCCCTTTGACCTTTGACTATATTCTTGTCCGATTCTCTTTATGCACTGTGCTGTATAAACATAGTTCTTATTATATAGCAGACAACGGCTTTCGCTGATGGTGAGAGATTACCACCGCCCATAGACAACCGCGTCACAATCTAATCTTTGATTATTTTGTAGATTTTTTATGCTATATAAACGATATAATTTAATAAACACAGCGAAACACGCTGACATTCTGAGCTCGTAAAAACACTTCTGACAAACCGGTCCCAATACTCTCCCACAAATAAATATTCGTAGAAACTACTTATATTTTACTGTGCCGTATTTCGAAATTATAATGAAAAATAGGTGCGTCGTATACGAATCTCAAAGGGCATGAAAAAACAATGGAGCACTTGGCAATTAGCTGGAAAAGCTGACGGGAGACGTGGAACAACCTGATACTGGAATTATAATAATTGCAACAATTATTAATATTTTTATAAAGAAAGCCTCTATATATTGAATGTTTTATTTTTTTATTTAGTTTGTCTTTGACGGGTGGTGATATTTATGGATTTGTTTTTTAACATTTAAGTGTATACTTTTTATTATTTTGAAATTTTAATTATTATTTCAATGCACCTGAAATAAAGGATGTAAATGATGTATTCTTTTGTTTTTACAGAGCAAAATGTTCATTGTTTTAATTACTTACAACATTTCAATTGGTTTTATATAGAAAAATTAATTTGAAATGATTAATATACGGCCGGCCGTATATATAAGGCCGGAACGCATCCGTGGCTCTGCTGCGGTTAGGAATGTAGATGTACACTGGACTACTTATCTTACTTACTATCTAAGTCTGCTCATTTTTCTTCAAAATTAAAAAAAAACTGTTTTAAAATCTTACACATATAACTAGAATATTTTCATAACATAATTGACATTAAGTCAGCATCATCAGCCTGTCAAGTCCACTGCTGGATACAGGCCTTCCCAAGGGAGGGTTATTAGTAGTAATTTTCTAATATGTACAAAAGATGTCCAAAGCTGAGAACAGCGGAACCTAAACAGAGTTAACTTTTCCGATCGTTTTATCTAATTCCTGTGTCAGTAATTCAAGACGTGTTCACATATTTTATTATGTTATAGCGGACAACAGAACAGGTGGATCTCCTGTATGTTAAGAGAACACCGCAGTCTAGTTTCTGGATTTTTACATTGCTCTTGGCCGAGGCCTCCGATGGTATTTTTCACTCAGCGAAACAGTAGAAGCACCATTTCAAGTACCATTTCTAATTACCAATGAGCCAGAATATGCTTCAACATGGCTGTGCCACGAGTGAGTCTCACACATTTTGAATGTATAACTTTAACAATCCCTTATTCGTTGTTCAAAAATTTGCCCCGGATAGAATACATCGTAGATCTGGCTTCTATGTTGTGCATAAGTGTGAAAACAAATTGGCTATTGCATAATTGAAGAGCGGATATCATTAATATAGCCCTCACTGTCAGACTGTCTACAACACATCCTGCAACATAAAGCCACAACAGCCTTTGAGATGTTTGGCTGCGTGTTTTCTTTATTTGGAAATGCACCGCGAAACCTTTCAGACGCTATTGTAGAACATTCTTTTTTTTGTAGAAACGATGGCAAGCGAGCATGAAGCTCACCTAGGGTAAGAGATCCTCCGCCCGCGGACACTCCTAGCCCTTGCAGAACGTCAGGTACGTAGCCGGCCTTTAAGGAATATATACGCTCTTTTCTCTTAATATATACTCTATAAGTATAGATATAATTAAATGAATATTATTTAGCAGATAAGCACAAAATTAGTAGGTAATATAAATTACTATATACAATTTATTTCATGTAAGTTATGAATGTTGATTCACCAACTATTTTAAAGACCGGCATCGCACCCGTAGCCCTTCAAAAGCTAGAGGTGCCCATGGGCGGATAACAGCGTATCTTTGGTGAGCTTCTGCTGGATTGCCATCCTTTTCATAAAATATATAACAGTTGAGACTTTTTTATTTGTTGTCTTTAATTTATGTATATTTTAAAACAATTTCATTTAGTTTAATTATAAAAATATTTTCAGAAGCTTCCGATGGTTTTACTCAGTCAGCGAAATACAGTTCCACGCCGGTATTCTATGAGCTAGCCAGCGTATGCTCTTTAAGTTTCAGCGTGGTTCGCCCACGATTAGCTAAAGTTAAAACATATTTGAGATTCTTTTATAGTGCTTTAACTAATATAAAGTTTTTAAATTATATAGAATTTTAATTTTATTTACAAACTAATAAAAACGATACACGTAAAAGAACTTCCATTTGTAAAAATCTAACTACCGTAAAGTAAGAAGCTGTTTATCTATTGAGTCTTATAGCTAAAATTTGAAGTGGTATATATATAAACATACAAGTTGGTAAATGTATCGCGTAATTATCTGCATGAGTGGAAACTTCAGAAGTACCACCTGAGACGAATTTGAATGAAACTCTGAGAGGAATAATTTACCAAGTGACGGATTTTTATGTTACAATTTATACTTTTTGTATATTATTCGCGGTAAATTGGGTATTAGCATAGTAAAACAAAATTAATTATTTTCATATTAGGATACATTTGTTGTAATTGAGTTAAAAAAGAACATTGTATTTTTTGAAAACTCGCTATATTATTACTGAACAGTGAAAAATAATGGGACAGAATATTTTGAGCAAAGGCTGTATTTAAATTATTTATCATAGTAATAATAAATGAAAAAATCCGTAATAAATCAGCAACACACTCAAAGTGTGTTTTTTCTAAAGAATAAAATAATATAGCATTCTTAAATATAGTCAACATATAAACAAATTTAAAATGTACCAAAATTACTAATATTAATATATTATAAGTACTTTTTCAAAATCTGATACAAAACGCAATAAATTTCCATTTTCCAGAGTTTTTGACTTTGAAGTAAATTAAGTATTCATATTATTTTTATGGTATAGCGGACAAAGGCGCAGGAGGGTCCCCTATATGGACTACCGCGCAATAATCCGCGCATTGCTTTTTTTAATAATATAGCGGACGACGGAGCAGGTTCTATATGGCAAAAAACACCGCCGCACATGGATAAGCATGCCACAGTCCACGTATTGGTTATGTTGCCGGCTTTTAAAGCCAATTAAGCGGCATTCCTAAAGGCCTCCGATATCCTCACTGACTCAGCGAAACATAAGTAGAAATGCCGTTTCAAGTACAACTATCATTTTATGCTGAGTCTTCTGTAAGTCCTAGTCACTTCGGAAGATCCAGCAAAATTAGTGCGAGAGAGAATTAGTAGAGTATTCTTTAACATGGCTCTGCAAGGGGTAAAGATAAGATTTAATATAAAATTTCTTTACAATCTTATCTTATTTTAAAAGTTTCCAAATTAAATATGTAGAGCTTAGCGCAATGTGACTAATCCATGCTAAACTTAACTCCAAACACCAAAATATCATGAGATCGATAACTTCGATATAGCTCTGATGTCAACTTAGATACTAATATAGTACAAGATATAAAAATTTTATGATTTTTTATGGTATAGCGAACAATCAAGATGGTGCGTCTCCTATATGGTAAGAAAACACCGCCAACCATGGACAGCAGCGCAAGTCCGCTCATTAGTTGTGTTGCTTGCTTTTTACGGCGCTAGTCGGTATAACTTCACCGGCCTCTAGTATCCTCACTCACTCAGCGAAAACCACTACAAGTACTGTTTCGCGCTAAATATTCTATATGCTGGTGGACTTCGGACAAACCGAGATAATTAGTGCGTTATCATGAATCTCCCACGAGTGTTAGGTAAAACACTCTCCTGGCGAATATTAGCCCTTTCAAAGACTGAAATTATAAATTTTATTCAGACCGGAGATCGAACTCGTTTATCCTGACTTCGTGGTGACTTCGGTCACAAAACCGAGAGACCACGAGACTCTTAGTATTAGCATTTTGAATTTACTTTTTTTATAGCATACCGGACAACGGAGAAATTGGGTCTCAATTATGGTAAGAGAACACCGCCTCCAATGGACAGTAGCGCCACAGTCGGCGCATTGGTTGTGTAGCCGGCTTCTTACGCCGCTTAGGCGATACTATTTAGAGGCCTCCGATATCCTCACTCACTCTGCGAAACACAGTACAAGTAACGTTTCATGCTGAGTATTCTGTGAGCCCGTGCTATCACTTCGGACTAGCCGGCCCAATTTGTGCCTCAGCATATGCTTCAGCATAGCTGTCCCACGAGTGAAAACTACTAATTACAATCATGAAATGAATAAGATATTTGGATTCTTGTTTTTATTTCATATGGGTAATTCTAAGTCGAGATTATGGGAATATAATTATTTTAATGAATCTAGATCAGAACAATGTGTATTGGCAGATTGCCTTAAAAGCTTAGATTAAATTGACGTCGTGGGCCAGATCTCTGCCAACTCGTTAAGCCACAATGCGAAAGTGATGGGGTCTATAGCAGTATGTCGCCCATCGGTTGTGGTGTGAGGGAAATTTCCATAAAATGTAATTGCTTTGAGACTGGCACCGAATAAAGCCCTTAGAAGTTGACGGGTAATTGAAGACATATAGTTTAGTATAAGTTATAGTTTTGGCAAATCATACACCGTGCAAAACCATAACGCAAATGCTAAGCTAAAAAGGCTCATTTGTTTTAAAATACGTCTAAAGTATAATTTACTAGTTTAAAAAAGCTCATAATATTTGCTTTAAAATGAAAATGAAATGAAAAAAATTTAATTCTCGAATTTCTACAGCAAACTATATGCATTGAGTTTTGCTTTTTTAGAAATAAATGCTTATAAAGGTAGTAGCAGTCTTTCGAAGATCCATGAGGGAAACCGTCTCTCTCTTACAGAGGTTTCTGTGTTTCCCTATAAGAGGTTCTGGCAGCTTAAAATGACCGATTCTGGCTTTTAGTAATCAAGATTATCAGTAATTAATTTAATTAATATCAAAATTATATATAATATTACTCACTTAATAGGCATTTTAAGGGCATCCGACATCCTCACTCACTCAGGGAAACATTCACTCAAACATTAATTTTATTATAAAAATTAAGCCGACCTTGCCTTTGTAACTTAAAATTAAGTGCTTTTTTGAAACCCGACCATTGTAATCCTATATTGTAGTTACTTACTTTAAAACAATGCCTTGGGGGTATTGTTGGCATCTGTCATTTAAAAGATGAGACATTGACATTTCGATATACCGTAATATAGACAATTCAAAATTTATTTATATAAAGCATAAAATATACTAAAAAAGTAAGTATAAAATTAACATTGAATTTATAAAATATTCACATCAGATTTTATAGTCATATATTTGACAATATTCCCTAGCATATCCAGCCTGAAGAAAGTATTTTTTAACGGAGCAGCTGGGTCTCTTACATGGTAAGAGAACAGCGTCGTCCATGGACAATCGCGACACAGTTCGCGCATTAGTTATGTTGCCGTATTTTTACGCCACTTAAGCGACATTTTTAAGGGCCTCTGATATCACTCACTCAGCGAAATACAGTAGAAGCACCGTTTCAAATGCAACTACCATTTCACGCTGAGTATTCTGTGAGCCCGTGGTATTACTTTGGATGAGCCGGCCCAACTAGGGCCTATGTGATAGAACATGCAGAGAAAACCAATATCTCTATGAAATCTTTATAGAATTTTTATTTTATTTCTATCATTGTATAATAGACTCGGAAACGTATATAAACATACTCAAAACATAAACATAGAAAGAGATTAAACTAAATATGTAAATACATAGGTATTTATATTTATATAGATGTCTGTTGATGATCTGATGATAATCTGTATATAGATACAGATCGACTTAAATTAAATTGAGCACTCACATTTCTTTGCCTGTGTCCGGCCTGGATAAGTTCCACAGATTGGGCGGAGACTTCAGGCGAAGTATCCATAGATTATTTATAAAAACTGGCCCTAATCATAGAATAAGTAATATTTGTTGCAAAATCAAAGAACAGATCACACTTTCAAGAATTACCCGTGAGAGCCATGCTGAAGCATGAATTAAAACCAATAAAATCAAGTTTTCTTAGTATTCGACTTGATATCAACGAAAAGGCTCCAAATTGTCTTTTGTTTCTTCAAATACTTGTTTGCAATTCAAAAAAAGTCCATTGAAAGAAATTATGAATACGCCAGGTTTAAAACTGCATTAAAACTCATTGTTCGACCAAATACAAATTGTTAGCTAGGAACAAACGAAACTGTAAATGCCAGATGGGCCAATACAAATGTCCAGAAGTATAAATTAAAAATGTGCATGTTTAACCTTACAGGTCATTGTATACCAACAGAGTCGAGCCTCTATCGCTGCACTTTAGAAGATGGTTGTGCTAAGATCCCTTCTTGAACGTTGGACGAAGTGCGCATGCCCTGATATCAGGGCCGCTGTTAAATATTATTTAACAATTATCGTGTTGTAATTAAATTTCACCTGAAATCTGTTTACGATGAAACTCATTTCTGAACGGAAGTTAATTTCAATTTAGATCTATGTGAAGCTGATGTTAGCGGAATAGTAATTACTATTGGAAATGTAGATTAGTTATAATAGAAACTAGTATTAAATTTTAAAAATAATGCAAAAATATAATAATGTGGCCATTTTCTATTGGTAAAATTGCTTACTGTATTTTTTAGTTTATAGTGGATTATGGAGCAGACAGCGTAACTGATGGGAACATAACTCACTCATCACCATAATTTCAGCTGTAGGATGCTGCTGGATATAGGCTACCCCTTCGGACCTTCATATGTCGGGGGCGATCTCTATCTAGCAATCACTCAGCACGCTGGTATTCTGTTAGCCCATGGTATCACTCCGGACTAGTAGATTAAATGTGTCAATATTGCATGATTCTTCTACACTGTTAAGACACGTTACAGTTACAAAATATATTTAGACCGGGATTCGTACCCGTACTGGGTACGAATTTAGTATGAATTACTTGAATATTTTACACATTTTTGTTGTAATTAAACTGTTAGCTCTTTCTTAATATCTTCAACATGTTGAAGGAGAGATAATTTTTTGTTGTATTTTTTTATTTCTTGTGGGGCTTTTCATAAAAAGCTATTAGAGAACAATTAAATTAACAAAGTTTAAAACAATTATTTTGTGGTTTTATTTAATACCAGTTTTTCTCTCGCAACATAGAACCTGCTACCGTATGTATCGTGTTAAGTGTAAGCTTTTAAGAGATCACGGATAAGAGATAAATACTATAAATTGAAAATTAACTAAATAAAAATACCTTATTGAAATTATACATTAACTAATTGTATATAAAGCAAGAAGATACCGGTTTTGTCGCAGTTTCTAGTCGCTTTTTATGTCTAGAAAGTAGACTTATGTTTTTTTTATTTAATTGGTGGCAAATAAGCAGGAGGCTTACCTAGGGCAAGCGGTCCTCCACCCATATACACCCCTGGCCCTTGCAGAACTGCGGGTGCGTTGCCGGCCTTTAAGGAACATGTACGCTCTTTATTTGAAGGTCCCCAAGTCGTATTGGTTTGGTAATACCTCTGTTGGTAGCTGTTTCCACAGAGCATATGAAAATTCTTACAAAATTCTAGTATCACTTTAAAAGATACTGATACTGATATAATTTGAGTGTTATAAAATGATAGACTATTTGGCCTATCTGATCAAGTAAAGTCTCATTGAAGGCTTTCGTTCTACGTGCTTGATATATTACCAAATGTCAATTGTGGCTTGACATTCAGGAGATTACGTAATCGGATTCAGTAAGTTAATTCTGAGGTTTCTACCCTATTTAAAATCTTAAAGTGAAGGGTTATCTTCACTGTTTGCTAATTTACAATCCGCAAATGAATATTTAATCTGAATGTGTCACCCCTGAAAATTCGACTTCCCGTACTACCATTGGGCATAGAGAAATATTTAATTCAGTATGCAGATGCGGTATTTTGGTATTTATTTTGTAATTTTAATAATATATTTTATTACTAGATTTCACTGGTAACAGTATGTGTTACTATATAGTCTGTCCCTAAGTAATATACTGATTAATTGCAGAAATTTAGACTCAGCCTTTCAAAACTTTTCTCTTTATGTAAATGTATTTAAATCATGTGCCTTAAACTACTGACCTGATTTTAATAAAAAAAATGTCTACTGTGAACGGTTTCCTTCATAAATTTCTTACAATATGGATTATATCTAAAATCATTATTATTCAATATTATTTTATTGCGGTTATAATTTATTACTTCAATAAAATTCTAAAAGATGACGGTATAAGGTGACTGGATTTAGTATCTAATATCTCAGTATGTGATACAAAGTCCATTTGATCTTCAAATACATAGCTAGTTCTAATAACTTTCAAATACAGAGAGTTATGATTAATGATTTGCCTAATGTAAATGATATAATTACTGTTAAGTAACTCATATGGACATTAAAAAATCCCTCAAATGTAAATAAAATATTAATAAAAACAAATACTTCATTAAAAAATCAACAGGTCTTCATAATATTACTAAGATATCTTTTTTATTTATTTTTTGGATATAAAGTATGGTGAATTATATCACTATCATTACATGTAATTTATAGTTCACATTGGTAAAAGTTTATTCACAAATCTTGACCAAATTTACACATAAAATCTCAAAAATACATTGTTTAACAAATAGCATGAAACATAAGAAAAAAATAATATAAGATACCTTATCATTACACACTGTTGAAGGAGGGTAAACAGCCGGTGACACAACCAAAGCGTGGATTGTAGCGTGGTTGAATATTAGCGGCGGTGATCTCTTACCGCAGAGAAAACCTACGAACAGACTGAAAAAAGCTACGAGGCCATAGACAATAATATCTTCATTATACATTATTTTTTTTGATAACATATAACGATATTGCTATATAAGATAACATATTAAAATGAAAGCTTAAATATTGAATAATGCTCCTTATAAATAATTATAATAATCTTGCATGCCTGCGTTAAAATCGTGGAGTATCAAGTATCGTGGCGTAGGAAGCCATACAAGTACCATACCTCTAAGTTTTACGCTAAACAGCTTTGGAAGAAATATACACTTCATTCTTTTGCCTCGTGTTTAGAATAGACCAGGGCTTCCTAAAGTTTTTTACACTGCGACGCCCTATGGAATTATTATTATTCTTACGACGTTCTTCCATAACCAAAACAAAATACGTACTGAAAATAAAAACAGTACTAGTTAGCCTAATATGATAGTATCAGAAAAACTCCTGGAAATATTTAAGAGATGATTAATAAACAATCATAGACAACCACGTTGTGTGTTGGCGGTGTATATACTATACCTATACCTCTTAAATATAACTTCGTACCTGAATGGTGTCGTAATCAACTGTTAAACCACGGGGGTTTGATTCTCAGTCTAAACATAAATCATATTTAGTCTTTGGAAGTGCTTGAAAGTGGCCACGTAGTCTTTACAACTGTCTTAACCGTGAGAGAGCCATGCTGAAGAAAATGCTGGTGTACTAATAAGACCGGCGTCCAGAGTGAAATCTTTAAGTAAGGGGCTCATAGAATACCAGCATGAAATAGTAGTTAATACTGTATATCACTGAATAATAAATAATAGGAGGGCATAGTTATATTAGTTGAAAATAAAAACTGTCTTTATAAGCTTAATGTAAAAGCGAGCCCAAAATGACACTAAATCGATTATATATTTAAATCATTTGAATTGAATCATATATTTACTAAAAGTCGAATAAAGTTTCGTGTTTTTTGATACGGTATTTTTCCAAAAATTCAATATTGCTATTACAAAACGATTTTTCAAATTTAAAATGGATATGATAGCTGGAAATATTTTCATTATGGAAGTGATATATTTCCAGAGTAAATAATTAAAATTTTTCTTGATTTAAAATACTTGATATTTATATAAAATACAGCGAATTTAATTTTCGTATCATGATACTATTGTGGGAGAGCCATGCTAAAGCTTATGCTGACGCACTAATTTAGCCAACTCTTCGTGAAACGTAACTTGTACTGTGTTTCGCAGAGCCATTGATATCGGAAGCCTAGAAAAATGCCGCTTAAATGGCGTAAAAGCCGGCAACACTACCAATGTGCGGAAAGTGGCGCGGTTGTCCATGGGCGGCAGTGTTCTCTTACCATATAGGAGACACACCTCCGTTGTGCACTATACTTAAAAAAATAACTATCCGTAAAATTCGCAGCACCGCTTTAGTAGATACTAAATTGCGCATCTGCGAAATTTTCCGGCTACGCGGGGCGGGCGGAAGGGCGCGACGCAGCCTCCCTCCCAACGATTACTGATTAGTGTGCCGGCGTGTGCGGCAAGCTCTGCAAGTGCGATGCTGCCCCGCCGGCCGTCACTCGCCCACACCTGGCTTATAACGCGTTCCGATTGATTATAGAAAAGAACAGCTGATCGAACATGTGTTTGACTACGTGAAACGTGAATGTGCTATCTAACAGTTGTGGGTGTGTAGCCGCGTGGTCGGAGGTGAGTGACTCTTTGAGATCGCTAGTACACAGATTCTATAGGCTGGAAATGTTCCGTGAAGCCAAGGTGTGAGTTTAGTCTGTAGTTGTACCTTATTTGTAAACATTTTTAAATTAAAGACCAATTTGATGAGTAGAACATGAAATTTTTATACGGCTATAAGGTTTTATTAAAAAAAATGAAAATTGTTTCATATTAATTTTGATATACATACAAAATTGTTATTTCTTAGATTTAAAAAAAATACAAGAAAACATTAGTTATTTTTATTTTAATTTCATCTATAGTTATAACTCCTTTGTAAAGATTTTTAAATTATAGACAACTTTTATGTGTATAACAAGATATTATTATTGGGCTAGAGGATTTTATAAAAAAAATTGTAAATAGAATTATATTAAACACGATATTTAAATTTAAAAAATATATACAGGAAAATATTTGTCATTTTTATTTTATCTGTTGTTATGTCTTATTTGTAAATATTTTTAAATTATAGACTAAATTGATGAGTATTCTTGCTATTATTATTCGCCTATAAGATTTTATTTAAAAAAATGAAAAAATAATATAAATAAATTAAAAATATAATAAATATAAAAAAACGATATGTAGACTTGTTATTTCTTAAATAAAAATTAAATTCGATATTATGAAATGGAATATTACACTATGTTTAAATTGATTAAAACCTTATTTTAAATGGAGATATTATACGGCTGTACTGAATATCTTAGACCTTTTTGAAAAGAGTTTAAAATAGAATCACACTAAATTTGCTACTTAGAAGAAAACTGTTGCTCAGAATTTTTGTTGTAATAGTTCTGTGAATATTAACTGAAAGTGTTAGTTAATTAAAAGTTATATATATTAGTTATATATATATAAGCTTCAAAAACATGTTTATAAAAAACAAATGTCACGTCGTTAATTTAAATTTAAAATTATAATAATATATATATATTTTTTATTTATTAACATTAGCAATACTAGTCTAAATGTATAAGAGAGCCACGCAGAAGCATACGCTGATACAATTGGACCGGCTTGTCTGAAGTGATACTACGCGTGTACAGAATACCAGTGTGAAAGAGTTCTTGTATTGTGTGTTGTTGAGTGAGTGAGTTCGGTCCCTGAAACTATACCGTTTCGGCGGCGTAGAAAGCCAGAAACAACCAAAAGCGCGATTTTTTCATTTCTGTCCATGGGCAGCGGTTATTTCATACCATAGACAAGACTCGCCTGCGCCGTTGGCCGCTAAACTATAAAAAAATATAATTTTGATAGCATCGCTTTCTTTTTTTTAAATTTAAAAAATGGTAATTTAATTCGGCACTCTTGGTATATTTGATTTTTCACCGTCTCCTTTGGACTTAGATGATTGTGGTTGAAATTAGATGGAGTAAAGCGGCTCTCATTCGCATCAGGCAGAGATAATCCTGTAAGTGTACCCTGACCCCAATTAACCAGGGCTTAGGTGGCAAATCCTTCCATCCACATTTCATCACCCTTTGAATATTTACCGCATATAAAGTGAATTTCAAGACAGCTTTTAAACTCTGCGTCATAGTAATATAAGTCTAATTTACATTAAGATAAAACACATCGGATCATCTCGAGGCTGAATGTTATGTTTCAAATAAATCATCATGATGTGTTCAGTTCAATGATCAGCTGTGTTTTTTAGGATTTTTTTATTTCATTAAAAAATTTTGTCCTTCTTGTTATACTACCTCCCCACCCATTTTCAACCAAATTTTTGTTCGTGGGAGAGCATATGCTGACGCATCTGTCTTATATATATATATATATATATTTATATACATTTAAATTATCAGCTTACTTTGAAACTAGTATTATTATTATTTTTCAAACGTATTTAAAACAACAGACTAAATTAGTTTTCGCTGTAATACTGAGCGTTTCTTAAGGCATTTTGTACGTCATACTACCACTCTGTGAAATCAGCTGACTCCAGAAGTATTTCCAAATCAACATGGCTTGGCGACCTTTAAAAAGAGCGTACCTATCCCAAAAAGGCCGTCAACGCGCTCACGGCTTAGCAGGGACTAGGTGTGTCCATGGGTGGAGGACCGCATTTCTGGATGAGTCTCTTTGTTTTTATTAAAGAAACGATTAAACCTAATATTACTGCGAATCTCTCTCGTTTTAAAATTAATTTTTATTACTTCGATTACACTGCAAATTGTGTTCCGAGTGCTTTTAATTAAAAAACGTAAGGTAAACCTGTAACTCATCTAGAGTGGGTGGTTAATCGCCTATGGACACATGTAGCTCCAGCTGAACCCGTGAGCAATACTTGCTATTAAGGGATAAAGACTTTATTTAAAAGATGCTAGTCTAAATATTATTTATGTCGTATAGCAGACAACAGAGCAGGTGGGTCTCTTATATCGTAAGAGAACCGCACCACAGTCCACGCTTTCATTGTGTTGCCGGCTTTTAACGCCACTAAAGCGGCATTTTAAGGGCCTCCGATATCCTCACTCACTCAGCGTAATAGTATAAGTACCATTTCGAGCTGAGTATTCTGTGAGCCCGTGGTATCACTTCCAACGAGCCCAATTCAATTTAAGTCAGCACTTTATCACATCCTTTGCACATCAATCGTAAATTTTATTAAAAAGCATATTATGTTATAACGGTAAAGCTAAATGATTCAAGTAAGAAGAAACACCCAATGATATATAAAGTGAAATGACATTATTAAATATTGAAATTTATCGCGCGTACACGTAAAAATACGTATGAAGAGAGGTGAAATATGAAAGATAAACAGGGCACAGCGCTCAAGGAAAATACTATGTTATAAAACGTGTGCCTGAGGGCTATCGCATTTCAACTCAACTTTTTCATAATTTACCCTATTTTATAGCGGATAATGGGACAGTTAGCAAGTTAAAGTGGCAATGGGCGGGTCACATTGAAAGTGGAGACCACGGACAAGCCAGTGAAGCGTAGGACGCCCACCCACAAGGTGGACTGACGACCATATAAAGGTCGCCTCCGACAGGTATGCATGGAGGTCCGAAAGACGTCTATGTCCAGCGGTGGACGTCCTACGGCTGAAATGATGATGAATTGGACAGCCGCGTGATAAAAACGGACATACCACGACTTGGTTGTGTTACCGTATTTTAACAACATTATCTACTGATATTGGATCACTTTCGGCAGGACGTCATTAAATGCTTGTGTCTGCCTTCTATGGGAAAATACTTATAAACAACATTTTGTATCAAATAGGGATAATAGAACGGGCGGGAAATTCAATACATGTAGTAAAAGATTGTTGCTGCTCATAGACAATGACTTACAGAATACTCAGCGTGAAACCTGCTCCGTTGTCCGCTATAGAGTAAAAAAAATAATGTTCAGTACTTTTTGGTGGCTTCTCCGGTTCTTTATGACACTTAAACCGGGAACAAAAGACTTTGGATTTCCAAAGGTTTAAGTGATTTCATAATAATATGTTACAGTTTACTTGTAAAAAATCATAATTTAATAAAATTGCGCATTGGAAATGTAAAAATATTTCCGTGGCCATTGTCGTATTGCAAACAACGAAAGCATTTTTTTCCTTAAAATGTGGTAAACGCGTAACCACTGGCAACCCTAAGAAAAGCGTCAGATTCCCCCCGTCTCTTGGTTTTATTAGTTTATTTAAAGACGTTATTTGCGATACATTACTTTTAACCGTCGAATGTTTTTAATCCATTCCCCAAAATACAGATTCCATGGCGCTGTGTCGCGTTTGCGGTTAGAAAATGTTTACAAATTCGATTAAACAGATTCCATACTGACCTAGTTAACATTTTTTTAAATTTTTTTCGGCAGAACGATTGCATTCTGCAATAGTTTTCGAATTTAAAGCTGTTTTAGTGCAAGATTTTTTAAAGCTATTCCTTTTACAAAATTGTAACGGTTTTTTGTTTTGACCTCCCTTTCTTTGAATATTCCTTTACACTGTAAGAGAATGTAGTGATAGATGAGTGTTTAGATTGTAGAATGTACTTTATAATAGTAGCAGGTTTTTTATAACACTTTTTTGAGAGGAAATGCATTTACAAATTCCTGAATAATTATAGTATATTTATAATAATTTATAATAATTATAGTATAATTATTCCTGAAATAATTATAGTAACTGTGCCTCTACTGTGTGTCGCTTAGTGTGAGGATATCGGAGTTTCTTAAAATGCCGCTTAAGTGGCGTAAAAAAGCCGGCAAAACAACCAATGCTCCGACTTTGGCGCGGTTGGCCATGAGCGTCGGTGTTCTTTTACCATATAGGGGATCCACCGGCTCCGTTGTCCGCTTTAAAAGAAGAGAAAGCTTAATTAAGATTAAATAATTATAAAACAATATGTAAGTTATATATACATATTTAATTTAAGAATTTATGATGAAAAGGTGTTTCGCTAGTTCATTATATGTTAACAAAGTGTTATTATTAACTACTAACTAGCGGTAAGCAATTTCAGCAAAGTTATAACTATATTGATATTGGTAATTCGATCATTGACACCATACGAGCGATGTGCAAGACAAAGTTACCGTCACCATAGCTTATTAAATACCTAGATTCACATAACCATAGACAATATCGTATCTATTAGTTTTCCACCAATTTAGATTCAGACAGCCAAATAGGATATCGAACCACGGGCTCACAGAATACCAAAAAGTAACAGTGCTTGTTACTTTTTGGTACTTGGTTTCACTGAATGAGTGATTATATCACAGGCCCTTGAAACTATGTCGTTACAGCGGTGTTCTAAGCCAACAACACAACCGAAGCGCGGATTGTGGCGCGTTTGGCCATGGGCGGTGAAATACCTACCATAAAAGACACCTGCCTGCTCCGTTGCTCGCTATATCATAAAAACCACTTTTAAACCAATTATTATTCAGTAAGGCATAAATAATATTTTATCTCTTTTAAAAATTCATATTCACACTGCCAAAGAGAATGTATTATCTATCACTTTTTCACCAATTAGTGAATGTTACTCTATAATAATCAAAATATGATGAGTGGTCAAGTTTCGAAGGTCTACACTCTATACTGTCAAGAACAGACTTGAGTAGGGTATATTAAGAGGCTATGACACTTGTTGTTGGCTTTTGTAATCTATGGCCTCTTTAAGCGAGCTATAGAATATCATCGGACATTACTCTATTGTATAAACATATATCTAATCGTTATTTTATAACAACAGTCAGAAAAATTGTTATAGGGCTTTATGTTGAACGTGACTCTATGGGTACCAGGTTTGATTACCAGCATAGGTAAAATATAAAACATAACAAATTAATAAAAAGCAGGTAATACAATCAAAACACAGTTGTCGATAGTCAGTTGTTTACTTCTATTACCAAGAAGTATGTAATAAAACGTTATTTTTACTCTTAGCTACATACTTCAATAGAACATCTTCCTTTATTTAACGTTTCTTGAATGTTATTGGTAAGGGTAACTGGCGTAAGAATGTTTCTTCTGTTCCTTGATTCAAAATTTCTTATTGAATAAGTCTATATGAAAACAATAAGTTAAACCATGTTTTTGTTCTATGTGAAAGATTCTGAATAAAAATATTAATTATTGCCGTTCATTATTGTATGAATTTTAAATAAAGGAAAACGTCAAACTGTCGAGAATCACATTTCAAGATGGCGGATATTCCACGTCGAGCGGTTTGGGCGGCAGTTTTGACAGGAGTATGAGAATGAAGGGTTTATATTCGGTTATCATATTTCTAAATAAGGAATATTAAATAATCTTGTTTTCCTCAAAACATCCTTATTTTTTGTCCGCTTTTTTAAATCATTTTTTTAGATTTCGCGACCCCGAGTTCCCGTGTAACGAGGTTAAGTAAATTGCTAACTCGATAACTAAGCTGGGCCGGTAAAGCGATGAGTGGGGCGTAGACAGTACTTCAATGCAGATGAATATCTGTGGTATCTGTGGTGAATAATCTGTGGTAAATTAAATCAAATCAAAAATTAATTATTTGTCAGAGGATTTAACAATCACTTGATAAGTGTCGTGATAAATTTACAACAACTGTTGATGTCAAAAAATAAAACTTAACAATTTTGAATTAAATATTATAACATAATGACAGAAAAAACTCATAAAGCTTTGTAAAAAAATTTATTATCTTTTATCAATGTTAAATTAGACTTATAACAATATTATTAAATTAAATATACTATTATTATACTACTATTATATATAATGACGGTACATAATCCATACAAGTCATTTGTATTCTTCAATGTTCCTTATAGAATTGGTATTGACAATTGATAACATTTTAGAATGTTTGAACTTATGAATAAAAACAATATCGCATGTAATGTATTAACCAATAATAAATAAAAAAATATGATTATTCCAGTCTTTGGAAGGTTCTCGCACGAATTGCGCTCGTGTGAGTGATAACACGGACTCGTATACCAACGTTAATCAGTACTTATACTATTGAATGACTAAAGATAGCTGAATCCCGTGAAATTATACCGCTCAAGCAGTTTTAACAGCTATCAACCAAAGCTGCGTTGCCAGCTATACAATAAAAAGGTAATGTTTCGTCATTATAGATAAAATGTAATATACAAGTGATAAATAATATATAAACGGATAAATTACGAAGCAATCTGTCACGTTAAAGGTTTAGAAAAATGTTTTCGAAGTAAACTTATGACACGTTGGGTCAATCAATCATCTGGCAACACATCTAATGGATATTCTATACAACGGCACAGAACGTAAAATTTTTATGCGAGCCGAGAGATTTTTATCAATTTATTACTTTTAGAGATGAAATCGTGGGTTTTTATTATTTAATTATATATAGGAATAACTAACTAAATGTTTTTATTTTAATTAAATTGGAATATTAATTAAATGAAAATTTAATTTAGGTTAAAATTTAATCTTCTGAAAAATAAAATACAATGAATAAATTTATTTAACATTAACATAAAGTTACCATTTAAAATCAACATATTTTCATTAAAAATATAATTACATGTCATTTTCCGTGCTGGAATTATGATTTGAAATTTTTTCGGGAGGTATGTATACTATAGATATATAATATAGATTATTTAAGTTAAACGATTCAATTGCAACATACCTGAAATATCTGCTACGCTCTCATTCGGATGAGTATGTGCCGATCTCGTTGTAAAATATCTATGTAGAGCTGCTAATATCTTTTTATAAATAACATTTTGTATTATTTGTATTTGTAGACCTTTTAGGGATAGTACGCTCTTTCTTGAACGTCCCCAAGGCATATTGGTTTTGTAATACCGATACAGCCTGGTATCACAGTGGTGGTATGCGGTGCAAAATCCTTAAACATGCTTTTGGTGTGAAACGAAGGCAACGTAAAATAGAGGTGATACGGATTGAACTATAATTTGACTCGATGTTTGATGTACTAACGGCCTTTCTTTATATTCTATTTTAAATATAATATGTTAGACTAGAGAAACTAATTCTCTTTCAAAAAATGGTTAAATAATAATCCGCGGTAGAGGCATGCTGTACCATATGCGGACGCACTAAATGGGCCGGCTCGTCCGAAGTGATACCACAGGCTCACAGAATGCTCAACGTGAAACGGTACTTGTACTGAGTATCGCAAAGTGAGTGAGAGTATCGGTGGCCCTTAAAAGTGCCGCTTAAGCGTCGTAAAAAGCCGGAAACACAACCAATGCGTGGCCCATTGCGCCGTTGTCCATGGGCGGCGGTGTTCTCTTCGCATATAGAAAACCCGTC
>DWCF01000811.1:0-38217 GCA_018230265.1 Delias oraia
GTGGATGGAAGACAAGCTAAACCAACTAAAGCCAATTGATTTCGACGCTTTAGGGAGTTTGTCATTAAATCGAGGGATGTTACATGGAGTTTACGCTTACGAGTTTACGTTTTATACATATATATATAATACGTATTATATATATAATACTTATAATAAATTATGTCTATCTATAGACCTCAATTAAAAGAAGACAGAACACTACAAATACTCTACATGTGAAACAATAATCACAGCCGGCCAAAGATGATTTGGCACACGGAAGACTCAGGCGAATTGCTTCTTAGATAAACATTATATATCACTATAACGATGTTCTCCACGCACCAAACAAATTTGACCTTCTGTACATTCCGCTAATATTCTATTTATATTCGATCGTTTCTAAAACAGTGCGGAAGTTGAAATAAAGATACAAGAATTAAGATGTTGCTAATAGGATATTTGAAATATTTCTAAGCTACTTCTATATACAAAACCATTTACATGTTAAATTTAGTTACAAATGTGATAGCAATGCAGCTGTTAATGTGAAATTAGTAGTTAAACGCATACCGATAGATTAAAAAAATAGCTGTAAGGATTTGATTGACGCGTGATTAAAAAAAATGACAACGGCAATACACTGGGCGCATAAATGTTAGGCGAGGATTTCGTTGTCTGTGAAAAAAAAAAGAAATAATATAACTTAGAAGACCATAACAATAAAAGTAATTTTCATCATTTTTTCACCATCATTTCAGCCGTAAGACGTCCACTGCTGGACATAAGCTTCTCCTTATAATTTGATAAAATAACAATTTCATTTATATTCCAACTGGACGATTAGATTTGTACAGACATCCAATGGCTTCATCAAACTCAAAAGATGTATCTGCAAGGTACTTTATAATTCTTGCGATTTTTAATAAAACACTACAACATAATATGTTGAAGCATATGCTGACGCACTTATGCCTGCTCGTCCGAAGTGATACCACAGGCCATAATACTGAAACTACATGAAATGAAAGCACCGTTAACGTGTTTCGCTGAGTGAGTGAGGGGCTGCACGGGCTGCCAATGAGCAGGCTGTGGCGCGGTTGTCCATGGTCGGCGATGTTCTCTTATCAGATAGGAGACCCAACTGCTCCGTTGTCCTCTAAACAACAAAATACATCGAGATGCAAGGATGGACGAGTTAAAGAAACGTGAAGTGCAAGGGTGAGTACTCACGGTGCATATGCGTGCAACGGCGATGCGTAGGCACTAGCGGCGCGAGGCAGCATGGGTTGGAAGGATTGGACGTGCGCAGACGGGCGTGGGGAACCCCTCATCACGACCGCGCCGCGCAACGCCGGCTGGGCTACATGCAACACACATTGGGCTACTACAAGGAGTTTTAGGGAGAGTGCGCTTCTAGGCTACAAGGCGCCCGCTCTCTATCGGGTAAGGTGTCGGGCATGCGGGTGCGGGCTGGAGTGCTGTGCGGTGCGGGGTGGGGTTACCTGCGTCGCTGCGCCGCACGCGGGGCCAGCACGAGTGGCGGCGCGGGCGTGGCGGCCGGTGTCGCGCCGAGCCACGGCCACGTCACGCCGGAAACCCGCAGCCCTGCGCACATACCGCGCCTCTACACACTGACCTAACTCGCCTGCGGGGTGACCGCCCCGTCCAATTCTCTCGTATACCGAGAGCCCATACTGCAGCATTTTGTTACTAGTGTCAGTATGACACTGATGTAATCTTTTACATCTCTATACCTGCCCCAGAAGATCCAGGATTTATTTGAGAATAACATTTTTAAACATATCGCTTCGACCACCCCATGACTCTATATTCAAACATATGTCCTTTGTGTACTCCTCACACACAAATCCGCAGGGAATTCGATTCTCCTACTAGGGTTATGAGAAAACATGGCAGAGACCTGACCATTTACAGATCAGATTTGCATAAAAGAACATTCACACATATCTAAGACAATACCTTCTATATCTATCGACTATATAATGCAACTTGATGATTAGAACTATAAAAATTGTCACCGATGTCAGTGTTCAGGCCAGGCTACATGACAGCACGATTTCAATCACGAAAATAAATCCAATGCTCACCGTGCGATCGATTAACACATTCCTACTTTCTGGTCTAAAGAAGCATGGCCGTTAGGTAAAGTTTATACAGATGCCGTAACGTGACAACAATTGATCGAGCAATGCTTAAACCACTATCCCACCACATATAAGTAAAAAGTTCATGCTCGAATGAATGTTATAAGATGTAATCGCGAAAGCTTTCATTTTTTAGAATATGTCCTAAAATGAGTTTCTCACCTTCCGGCCACTGCACACACACTGAAACAAAAACAATTCTTAATAAAAACTTGGACCTTCAAACGCAACGTCGCTAATCTAATACAAATAAAACGATCTATAAGACATTCTCTACGAGTGAAGTGCAGATTGAAATTCACGCAGAAACGTTGACGCATATTTTTAAAGGCCATTTTGTACACAATAGTTAACTAAGAACAAGCCGGCTATTGCTGTCATGTTTTGATTGGAAAGTATCAGGCAAGTGACATTGGAGTTAGCTTTTGGTGAATGTCCCAAGTACCCTAGACTCTATTCAGATATACAGAGAACGTGTGAAAGGGAGTGGCTTACATGTAATGAAGCTTATTATGTTCAAAAAAACATTTTAGTATTGTATTATGTGTATTAAGAAATTTTCTGCCATAAACAAAATAAATATTTATGTCAGAAGTATTTTTAGTTGTCCATGAGAGATTTCTTTTCAACGTGCGTATGTGCCATAAGCAAGAGGTGTCGACGAGTCATGGGTACATAATAGTGTCGCGCCTACGACGTAAAAGCTACCTCCAATGTCGAAGGTGTAGTCATTCTCTAAAGAGCATTCATCTAACAGCATTCCCACAGAGGATCTATGCAACACGTAAGTGACAGCTGACACATAAAGGACAACACCGATTGCACAAGGCCTGCACTCTCACCCAGAGTGGGAATCGATCCATTTCTAGCCAGAATATCTGAATGGGTTAAAAGAAAATGCCAAGATGCATCAGAATATTCGTATCTGTATTGAAAAAATATGTTAGGTGGGAAGGATCAGATTCGTTGAGTTTACGTGTACGATTTTATTAATTTAGCTTAATTTGGGTGGCTATACAGTTATTCTTACCGTTTGGCACTGCTGGAGGTTTCTTTGTCTGCACCCGGGCCGTGGCATTATTTACCTGATTTGAGAATTAAATCATATGTAAAAATATTTTCGCGGCGCGTGGTTATAAAGAAATGTAAAAAATATAGCAAGGCTGATAAATTTTCAAAAAAATATAATTTCGACATAATATGATCTGTCAATTGGGGTTCGAACCCAAATAATAAAAAAATATTGAAATTGTAATCTATACTTGATAAAGTTGGTTTTTAAATATTCCATTTCTTGTAATGATCATAGAGAAATATGAAATTGTAACAGTGTTATCATAAAAGGAACTCGAACAATAATGATCAAAGGATACCTATTACATTTAAGAAACGAAAACAGAAGAGCTCTGGTAGTACAGTGAAACAGAAAGAGGAGAATGAAAGTAAAGTAGCGATAAAGATTCAGTATTCTTACCTCTGCAACACTGAGCCGTTCGTTCTACATTCTCTGTGACTCTCATTCGATCGGCATTTTAAATGACCGTCTAGAGAGTAAAGGGACAAAATAAATAAGGTTTGTTTACGGATTAGACAAGTCGCGGCATACTTAGTGCTAAAATGCACTAGCATGGCATAACTACAGAGCAGACGAGCGCAGGTTGCGGTGGGCTGTGGGCGTGGCGGTAGGAGCGGGATGTTAAATTACAGAGTGCTACGGATGGTAATCATTGAATCATGCACACCTCTATCTTTCTGCCCTCAACCACGGTGCCGTGTAGACGCTCTCGTGCTCGCTCCGCATCACCACTATTTGCGAATGTTACAAAACCGAATCCCTGCATGCAAGACAGACAAAACATGCATTAAAACAGCGTCGCTCAAAAAACAACGTGCAACAAAAATTAACATAATGTGTATTATATCATATACGTTTGCTTTATATTTAGCATGTTAAAGTTATATTTTCGATTACGTTGATAGTTTGAGCGGTAAGTATCTAGCTGAATGGGTACACATAAGCGTTCGGATTACATTACATCGATACATAAATTGGACCTGGCCGAGGAAATCGTATTGAAATTATATCGTCGGGACAATTCGTAAGGTTACTTTCCATATGTGAAATGATAGCTGCGGATTGTTCTATCAAAGTCATCGCTCATGCAGGATCTACACTAGTTGGCTAAGCAAATAATACGACAAATTTAACGATGCTAAACCCATAAAGAGTACGGCGGACGTCACTCTTGCTTGGGCGCCTCTCAGCATCTTTGTGTTCATCGAGATTGAGATGAGAGACTCACTTATGCCGTGTGAGGTATACACATAATATATAAATAGTGCGTAGTTGTACAGTGCTTTTATCTCTATAAATAATATTGTTATAAAAGCAACGATAACTCGCTTTAAAAGCTGGTTTTTGAATTACCGTTTTGACCTTAGCATTTTCATAGTGCTTAGAAAACTTGTACTTTCATAACATGGTGACAACCCATAGATACAAAAAGCAGCTAGCACAGCACACAATACAGTGGAAAGAGACGAGTCGTGAAAGTTGCAAGCGATCATCTCGCTTACGCCTATGAAAGCATGACAGCTCTATTATCAAGTACCATTCTGGCTGCAACAAGTCGTACATCAATGACTGGGCAGAGAGAAAGAGAACTGAAAGGAAGGAAGAAACGTAGGCGCGCTTTAGCTGGACGACGACCGAGCCAAGCTGTCGCTTCGCACGGGACAATCTTATCGTATCGAGAAAAAGCTACACTAAGTGATGCACCAAAGTTACTGCTAAGAAATACTTCATTGATAAAACATTATTCGTAGGGTCAGCGAAGTATACATGCCCAAAACTAATGAATTATGTTCCCGGTTAGGAAAAGCGCATGACTGAGAAAAACTAGTAATGAAACAAAATAGAGAGAAATACATAACCGATCTAAAGACACTGTATTAAAATACAATTCCGAATGCCTCACCATCCAAACTACACGCGGCCTAGAAGGAGAAGAAACATACAAACATCTAAACGAAAAACTAATCTCCATTACAATCAAACTGCCATTAGACACTCGAGCGGTGCAGTTTGGATGACGCTAAATTAGTGATGAATAATAGAGCTGTCCTCGGAATGATTTAGAAAATCAGCTGTTACAGTGACGATGCATCATTCTCTAATACTGCATATCCAATGTGAGGCATTGAAGAAAAATAATCGGGGCTATTGTCAAAGAGACATGAGCGAGCATGGGCTACTGCGGGGGCGGTCACCAAACTGACACAAGGAAAGCAGTAACACGAGAAAGCGGTCGATACATCAGTCAAATAATTACTTCACAAATCTTTGGACCGTATTCGAAAAGTTGCTTATATTATTTAGTTGTTTTTTGAGTCGCAATATCAGAAATACATTTCACGGTTGTAGGACACTTTGGTGAAATCATTCCAATGCCTCCATGGTTGACGCTTCAAAATGCTCTGCCAATTTTCGTTTCATATTCGACAAGAATGAGTTCACCTCCGGGCCGTGGCAACCAGAAAATTACTTTTAAATATTCATCGTGTAAATTGAAGTTTTAGAAATGATTATTATTATTATTAAATGTCAATATACAATGCAATTAGAGATACTGCACCAAACATTAAAACCAGAATGCTATGAGAAGGAAATAATTTAAAGATTAATGTTTAGCCCATTTGCCTCAAGACTAAGCAAGGATTACAGTTATCAAATAATTAATCTAAAATATCCATTTTTAAATACTGGTTTGGGCAGTAAAGTTTACAAATTATTTGTAGATATTGTTATTAGCAAACATTTAATATATCATCGGAGATATTTGAATAACAGTACCAACAATTCAAATACATTTGTGTAGCTACAGGAATATGTTGAATTAATGAACAATAACAAAAGCATATTCCTGTAACTAGAAGAATATTCCGAAACAATAATGTTAACATATCAAACAAATTATGAATTAAATTAAATTCGAATAACTTCCGAATATATAAATCGACTATCGTTCATTACTGTTTAAGATGATGAGTTTGGCATATGTTACGAGGAAAAAATTCAATTAATTATTATTACAGACATTGTAAGAATAAATGAATTTAATTGAACGTCTGCGGAGCTAAGATCTTCACTGATCCTTGAACAATATAACATTATTGCTTCTGAACTTTGAGATACATAATTATTTTTCAAAAAGCGGCTTCATTGAAATCCACACGAAATGGATTTTAACAAGCCACTCGAACTGTGTATGATATCAATGACTATCAAGTTATTACCTTCGAACCGCGTTCATTGAAGATAATTTCTACATCCAGTATTGTGCCATATTGCTGGAATATAAAATAAACATTTTAAACATCTAAAATACATTAAAATAAAACATGCCATGCATAGGAAAAATATGTTACCCCAAACATGTTTCTGAGGTCTGGATCTCTGAATCGGAACGGTATATTGGAGACATGCAGACGCTTCGGTTGTGACGCTTGTGAGACGGGGACGAGGTTCTTCTCGGTGGACGCGGTGGTAGTAGTGGCATTGGCCGCGACCGCCGCGCTTACGGCCGCCGCCGCCGCATGCGCCGCTGCCGCCTGCTGCGCAACTGCTACCGCCGCCTGTGCTGCCGCCACGCTCACTGGCTTCTCATCCGAAGACTCGCCTTCGCTTTGCTGGAATCATTGCATTGTCTCATTAGTTCATTGTCGCTTTTTTTATTCTATAGCGGACAACGGAGCAGGTAGGTCTCCTATGTGGTAAGAGAACACCGCCGCCTATGGACAACCGGGCGACAATCCACGTATTGGTTGTGTTGGCGGCTTTTTACGCCGCTTAAGCGGAACTTTTAAGGGCCTTATTTTAAGGGCCCTCACTCACTCTGCGAAATACAGTACAAGTACGTTTGACGCTGTATATTCTGTGAGCCCGCGGTTTC
The DNA here is from genome assembly GCA_018230265.1 of Delias oraia. Taxonomy (NCBI): domain Eukaryota; kingdom Metazoa; phylum Arthropoda; class Insecta; order Lepidoptera; family Pieridae; genus Delias; species Delias oraia. The sequence goes on from DWCF01000811.1 coordinate 7,103, forward strand.
ACTTTGGATGAGCCGGCTCAGCTACTAACGCTACTGCGTTCTCCAATCTTAGTTAATTGACTGTCAAGGAGTAAAACGTTTCCGTTAGAAAAGCTCCGTATCCGCCGTAGCAATAAATCAATAGGGTTCACTCAACCCGATTTATCAAGACCATGTAATATATACTCACTGTACTAGTGTTGTGAGATTCTGTCGAATTCTGGGTGGCGTGTGTTTGTTGTGGGGGCGGGGAGAAGTTGCCAGGCGGGAGCGGCGCCGATGTAGGCGGACCCTCACTTTTGATGATGGAAGCCTGTGTGACTGCCGCATCTGCTTTAACACCAGACAGATCCCCGTTGGCCGCAAACTGAGCAGCTGCTGCCGCAGCCGCCGCCGCCGCAGGGAACGGGGTCGCCATGCCCGTTCCCACCATGTGCTGGAACATTCAAATCATATATTAATGTAAATGATATACACAAAGTACTATAATTTAGTTTGCTAAGCTGGACTATCAGTGTTAAGATAAATTTAATCTGTGCGTTATGGTTACAATTTATTATATCTTAAGGAACATTAACCTCGCGTGTTAAGTACCGAAAGACCATTCCTAAGTAAAGAATCGCCAGCAATAAGTAAAATACGGACTGCATGTTTTGGCTTATATTTGAAATGCTTTTAATTTTCTCTCAGCTGTCACATAAAACAGACATGGGACGTTATACCCTTGTTTATCTGTGGATGATGCATAAAAGCGAAATGATTCCACTTCAGGGACACGGCTCATACTAATTCTGTCGTAATAAATACACCCACTACTTATAGCTGACGTTTCTGGGTTGCGAATCGAATTATTGACACCGGTGCTCGTGCCAAAACTCGCGCGAAACAGCACACGCGTATTCAACACGTTAAATATGTTGAAAGCCTTTAATTACAGAGTTAAGAACGTCTTTTGCTAAGACTATATTTATAATCTATCGATAGCATTCATTTATTATATGCTTACTCAGTCTTGAACAGGACGCTCAATATAGCTTTCCTATTCAGTACGCCTAAACATTTAATTGCTACTAGCTGTTCTGACAGGCTCCAGACAGCTAATCTCTACAACAAAGACTTTTTAAAAAATAATTTTGTACAATATAAGAATTAAAATGTACAGTAATACCAGTTGTACAGAATATAAAAGATTCGCGGATTGAATTTAATTGTCGGGGACCGACGAAATGTTGAAGCATTTTTGGGATAAATCAATTAGCTACGTATTTACGTAAGTGATATTACCATCGGACTGGTATTCAAGTATTATGGTTATTAGAACAGAGTCCAGTAAATACCAAATAAAAGTATCATACGGTATGTCCAGATATAACGAGCAACCCGAAAGGCTATATGAATATTTCTCCAATGCTTGTTTCAAAGGAATAGCGAGAGGAACAATTAATGAGAAAACAATATTCAAACAAGAAACTTCTGTAACTAAAGGTACTTATTAACTGCGCACGCTCCCCTTTTATTAAATTTTCGTTGAAGTGAAATTAAATTCCAGACGCCCACTCGCACCGCTTCTGCTAGGAATCTATCAGCTTCACAAGGTTGTGGGCCTTTTGGTTTATTTAATTTTATTCTATAGCAGACAACGGAGCAGGTGGGTCTTCTATATGGTAAGAGAACACCGCCGCCCTTCTACAACCGCACCACACTCCGCGCATTGGTTGTGTTGCCGGCTTTTTACGCCACTTAAACGGCACTTTTAAGGTCCTCCGATATCTTCACTCACTCTGCAAACACAGTACATACGAGTACTTTTTCACGCTGTGTATTCTGTAAGCTCGTGATATCACTTCGGACGAACCGGCCCAATTTGTGCGTCAGCTTCAGCATGGCTCTCCACGGTTTTGACGGCTTTACACAATTTTTGGAATGTTACTCGGTGATGGCTCAGATTAACTAAACAAATCATATTCAACTAATTAAGCTGCATTCAATAGCCACAACTCACGAAACGATTACAATATTTTGTTTTAATATTATTTTATTTATAGCGTATTTAAGTAGATACTAGAAGTTTCATTCAAATCGATGTTAAAGTATTACTTGATTAGAATGTATTGTGTTAGTATATAGCTTACGAAATAGCTTGGAAAGATAAATTACAATTGCATTTATTCAATGCACAGTCCTATTTCGCAGTAGTGCGCGGCAGTTGCGAGGAAACGAGAAAATTAGGAAGTGGTTATTGGTCGCAATTGCGTTGACTGCTTCTAACCGCGATCCGCAGTCGTTCATTTGCGCCGCGAGCGGAGTACATTGTTTCTAACTAGTCATTTTTTTATAGTAGAGCGGACGACGGAGCAAGTGGCTCTTCTATATGGTAAGAGAACACCGCCGCCCTTCTACAACCGCACCACACTCCGCGCATTAGTTGTGTTGCCGGATTTTTACGCCGCTTAAGCAGCACCTTTAAGGGCCTCCAGTATCCTCACTCATCTGGGAAACACAGTACAAGTACCGTTTCACGCTGAGTATTCTGTGAGCCCGTGGTATCACTTCGAACGAGCCGGCTCAATTAGTGCTTCAGCATGGCTTTAGCACGACTCAAAAGCGACTAGTTTTACAAAGTTATAAGCGACAAGGGTTTTCGAATCTTACTTGGCTGTTTTTTTAACTTACAATAAATTTTTTATAATGATTCTCCCTATAATGAAAATTTCTCTAAATGTTTGGTTTGCTATAAGAACAATGTGTTAATTCTCTTTGTGTAAAGATAACACTAACTCTCTAAAACCATAGTTTGTTTATTTTCCTGTTTTGAGTGATTGCTCCAGTGGCTGCAGAAGATAAGTTTAGAAGTAAGCGAATTGCTCTGGAAGGCGGAGGCTGTCCACGTGCAGAGGACCGCTTATCCTGGGTCAGCCTCCTTCTTGCTTGTCACCGTTTCTATAAAAGGCAAAAGGCGAAAAAAAATCTAAAAGTCTTTTAAGCTGGATTTTTTTCCTTAAAATACATAGGGCCTATGTGTATCAAATTTTACTATAGTTTAAGATGACAATGTAATATATGAGCATACATTTAATGATAATATTGTGCAATGTTTTATTTTAATATATTACTGTTTTTAAAAAAAATGGATCTCTGGTCTCTTGGATATCGTAAGGAGGGTATAGGTACTGTATATGTATTTTGATTCACCAGGACCGTCATATGAAATTGTCATTGTTACCTCACATACTACACTACGCATAGGTTTCTCATTTTATTTCCCTACCTAGGTTTAGTTTACAAATTAATAAAAAATCTTACTAAGACTAAGTACTTTGCATCCTACACATAACAAACGGTGAATATTTTTATAAAACAACTCTTAAAACTAAGTTTTTTATATTTTTTAAGATTTCATACAACATAGTGGTGTCGAATTTAACGAAACGGTATCGACTGTCACATTGAATTATCTGTTTGAAAGCTGATCTAGTTAATTAACTGCGCTTACAAAATTAAAGGTCGCATGTAGGTACTGTTTTCTCGGAGTGGAGCTTTTTAAAATTAAAGTCAACCTACTTTTTTATTCCATTCTCACATAAATGCTGGCAGAAAAACAAAAGCAATATTTAGGTATACTTTTGTTAACGAAAATGAGAGGTCAGTGTTACTATATTTGTTTAAAAAAATACTAAGAAAAACGTATCTAAAGAGCTCCCATGTTAAGAAATATTTATAAAATAATGGTAATTGTACTGTTAAGTCCCTAAAATGAGGCAATAAAGCATTTACGAGCATACTGGAAAATCCTACAATGCCGCCTGATACTACAAAAACATCAAAATGAATACATTTTTCATGAATAGCGTAATTTTGTTCTTATTGTACGTCACACAATGGTTTACCGATGAAAAGGCGTCATGAGGTTTATTTTGAAGGTCCTGTTCCTCCGAAAAGGACAGCTATTGAGGTCACCGTTTAATATGAAATCAATATCACTGTTTCACAATATCACCTATTTAACCGTCAAATTATTATAGAATTACGTCAACCATGAGATTACTATCGCAGATTGGGATAGGTTTTTAAGTAGCTGTCAACGCCATGGTGCGCTGTAATATTTCCCATACATATATTTAACGTAGCCACCGATCATGTTTCCATTTTCCATATTTAACTAAAATATTATGTAATTGTCAACAATTTTGTTCTTCTAAAATATTACAATGAAAACCAAATCCCTTCTGAAGCCTTCGCGTCACGTACAAAGCGATAAAATATCTGTTTGTTTAGATTATAATTTATATTGTTATTATTGTGAAGACTCTTCATACAGTCTCTTATATATCTTTTGAATATAGAGGCTGGAATTTCAAATATAGATTTATATACAAAAATGACCCGGTGACCAAGCTAAGCCTTTGTTAGAGCAATTTGCTTTGATAAACTATTATTTTATTATTATAAATATTCAAAAATCCCTCAATACAAGAGTAAAATATTTTATAGTTTAATATTTATCTACTGAAGCCTGTAGGAACAATCTTTGTACCTAATTCTATCTACACTATAGCTTAAACAGTTGAGTATCGTATGCTATTTCAAGCTTTCTCGAAAAATCTGGGTTTGAAGAAAAGTGGTAATAAAACGAGCCATGCTAATTTCACGCAGGCGAGGTCTCTGCCGTGAGTTAGTTGTAATACAAATTAATATAGTATCCGTTTTATAGGTGCATGCTCTTCAACGTTATGAGCTCGTAAATGTTGTAATATCAAAGACCGGAGATAGAGAGCCACACTATTACCTACATTTATGAAGCGCGGTGATATTAAAATCTGCGACTTAAATATTCTACAGTATTATAACGAGAAAGGATTATTTGTCTCTTGAACAAATTTAATTCAAAAATTACTGCACCTAGTAACTTTTGCATTGACAGGGTGAAGGAGGTTATTCTTCATGAATATTGTATGACGACATAAAATGAGCCGCGAGTTAAACCGATAATAAAAAAAATTGGCATTAGTAGTAGCATAATATCGAAAATTATATCACTTAAAACTAGACCATTCGATACTGTATTTTAAACGCATTTGAATCAAGCATTGTGTCGATAATCTGTTTACCTGACATCCAATGTCGTTGAAACAAACCCAATCAAATATTTATCCAAGCCAATTTTGTACTGTAAAAACTGCATGAAACTTTGGTGGCTAGTTTCGATATATGCGAGACAGTTTAACTTTGGGAGGACAATCAAACAGTAATATTAATATATATACCACTTACCTCAACTAGTTTCTAAATTAGGTTCTATTTCTTGTATGTTTATTGTTGCTACATTTGGTTTATAAACTGTTTATTCCTTTATTTACTATTTTATTGCGTTTCATGGCTATTCTAAGAACTTTTTATAACTGGATTGACTGGTATTTATAGAGAAGCTGATGTTTTTTTTGTTCAAACACGGCAATCCCAATAAATTGTAACACGCCAATTCTTCTGAATAATTACGATTAAAAATAAACATAATACTTTAAATTTTTAAGAAAATATTCTTTCATTCAATCGATTTGAAGCTTTGATTGTTGCAACAACTTGACAAAATACTTAAAGAAACAATACATTTTAACAACGTTTATAAGGGTCTATTTTAGCCTCCATTTCTACTAAAATCTAACTATATTTAAGGTTACACTAAAAATATTTGCATATCTTTCGAATATCTCAGCCAAATAGAGAAATATAATATTTCGTAATTAACAAACCTCAATATTAAAACACAAAACAATAATTAAAATTGCTTCGTCAACTAGAAACAATCAAACTACATACGAGGAACTTTTGCTTCAATGGAGTTAACATTTTTTTTTCTTATTATCTGTCTATTTGTTTAATCACATGCTGTTTGGATTGCATTACATTGGCTTTGTGTATTTGAGTATACTATAGACCCGTGTTCCGCAAACTTTTTGACTTCAAGGTACATCTAGGAAAAGCTTAAGTTTTAAAGATGTCATACAAACAAAAAAAACTTCTTATGTAATAATTAAACAACATTTATTTATTAAGTACCTACCAAAACAGCGAAACTAAAACCTGTCGATCGTGCGCTCGCGTGAATATACATGTGTATCCAAATATTTTTCTTACTCTTACTTACTACTTGACATAAGTTTATAAGACAATCTTATTTTTTCGAGGCACACCAGTTATCTACGCAGATACAGTATGTCGCGGTACACACCTTGCGGAACACTTCTATAGACTACAACTAATTTTAAACTTTGTTGATTTAAATCGAAACACTTCGAGTGTGTAAATATAATTATATTTTCAAAACTTTTTATGTAATATTTGTTTTAATTAGACCTGTCATGTGTGATAGGTCAGTTATCTTTACATACGTTACGATTTTTTTTGTTTTCCTTGAATAAAAAACTCTATCACAGAATACTCAACGTGAAACGGTACTTGTACTGTATGAGTGAGTATATCAGAGGCTCTTAAAATGCCGCTTAAGTAGCGTAAAAAGCAACACAACCAATGCGCAGACTATGGCGCAGTTGTCCATGAGCGTTCTCTTAACATATAGGATATACCGTTGCTCCGTTGTCCACTACACTATAAAAAATATGTTAATAATTGAAAACTAGTTTTCCTCCTAAAATTCCTCTCTCATATAAAATTTAGCACGACGAATAATCATTACGCTCGGATAGGTCAGACAAGTAAAACAAGCAAACGTTTAGACTTACACGTGGGAGGTCATGAACGGAGGTCGTTTAGTATTAATTTAAACTATTTAAGACACAATGGGTATATATCGTGGGCAGGATAACGTGACCACGTCCCTTTGTCAGGGCAACTTATGCGTAAAATATTTATTGTTCGTAACTAGAAGTCGCTCCGAGAATATGAATTACTGTCGGTATAGATACATTGGAATCGTCATTATAACATTTTGTTTATTATTAAAATTAGTATTATTTAAATTCAAAAACAACTAAGGTAGATTGTCTAAATCCCGTGGGTGGGAATGATTTTCACACGTGGGAGAGCCATGTTGACTTACTAATTGGGCTGGCTCTTCCGAAGTGATACCACGAGCTCACAGAATACCCAGCGAGACACGGTACTTGTACTGTGTTTTACTGAGTGAGTGAGCATATTGGAGGCCCTTAAAAGTGCCGCTTAAGCGGGGTAAAAAGTCGGCAACACAACCAATGCGTGGACTGTGGCGCGGTTCTTCATGGGCGGCCGCGTTCTCTTACCATATAGGAGACCCACCGTTGTCCGCTATTAAAAAAACCGCAACTCAACAACGAAAAGACAAAGACTACTGCTAAAATGCGTGCAGGGCGTCAGTAAAGTACATGTTTCTGGAATCTATTATTAGTTGGTGTTAAGTTCCTACCGCGTTAACTGAATTTGAAGATCACACATGGTGTTACTCCAATCGCCGTCCAATAGCATCCGGCTGCGCGGCGTAAACAAACTGACTTTTTTATGGACGCTTCTGTGTTCCATCGTACATTCAACCGTAAGCTTGTTTAGTCTTAGTACTTCTCCAAAACACGTATTCTATAAACATATATCCCGAAAGGTTGTTGGAATGGAATGTTCGAAGAGTTTTCCCAGAATGTTTCACAAGAAAGGTATTTTAATAAACAACTGAAGCGCCTTGTGATATTAACCGAGGATAGAACATATTAAGTCTGTACACTCGGATTATTCTTTTATATTATGTAACAAAGCTTTTTTATAACAGAACAATCTAATGCCTTATTACTACCCTATTATACCTTTATGTTTTGACTAGTGGACATAAAGCTTTTCTAATCTGTGTCATATTATTATTTTTTATATAGTATTGCGGACAACGGAGCTGGGTCTTCACTATTCGCGCGTTGGTTGTGTTGCCGGCTTTTTACGCCACTTTTACGCGGCGATTTTTAGGGATTTCGATATCCTCACTCAATCAGCGAAACACAGCAAAAGTACCGTTATACGTTGAGTATTCTTTGAGCCCGTGATATCACTTCGGACGAGCTGGGCCAATTAGTGCGTCCACATATACTTCAGCATAGCTCTCCCACGGGTGTGACAGTATCAAGACATTTGCCCGGCCACTGTCAAGCCCTTCCAGAAATAGAATTAATTATAAATGTCCGGACCGGGATTCGAAATAAATTATGTTATATATTTAAAAAACAGTAGCCATGTATTTATGAATCCTACGCAAACTAGTATAAGGGGTGCCTAAAGTGGCCGTACTTAACGTGTCCGCCTAGCCACCATAAGATTATATTGAAGACAATTATACGCAATTGATATCAACTGGGGCAAGCATGTGAATGTGGGGACATGATACGATTCGTCACGCGGTTGAAATAGACATAATTGATATATCAAATGGATGCTAATTTTATCACCGGATAAAATCTTTGATACGATCCATACGTAATACAAATTTTGTCGGTTTTAACTTCAATAAATTACAAAGCCTTTTACAGATATTCATGAGATTAAAAATCTTTGCCTAGTAATTATCTACAATGCAGATATCATCATCATTATTTCAGTCGTAAGACGTCCACTGCTGGATATAGGCCTCCCTCTTGGACTTCCATGAATACCTGTCGGTTCAAAATCAAATAAATAAAGTTATCTTATTATTTTTCAACAGTGATAGGACAAGTTTTTTTAAATTAAAACAATTAAAAATATAATAAAATGTATGAATCTGTAGTGTCTGAAATTTACTTAAAACATTGGAATCTAAAGAGTTTAAAGATTTGGCTTCAGAATTTTAATTCAAGCACTTATACTACCCGTATTACTACTACTACTACTATAGAACTACCGAAACTATTTTAAAAAAATCTAGGATAATTTTAGTCGTTGTTAAATAGGAACAAACTAATGATTCATATACATTCATTGCATTAATTATTTCAAACTCAATTACTTTTATTTCTCGTAACGAAATTTACATACAAATTTATTAGTCGATTTTTTAAGGAAATAAGTCTAGATAGCATGGAAAATTAAGTTATTTTCATAGTGAATCTAGATTCAATGGCGAATATTATTAAACGTTTTAATATTCAACAGTTTGCAGTACGCTACGTGACCGAGGGAGGAATTGTAGTTACTTAGTAAAGCAGGCGGCCGTGATGTTCCGTGCTTCCTTCGTTTGTGGTAAGATCCGTCATGCATATGAATGCCGGATTATAGGCTTATCCGAGAGGACAAAAACAACGAATTATCATGAAATTTGCATCATCGCGTGAACATAAACCTCCATTAATATATTGTCATATATTAATAATAACGTGGTAATAATTCATCATAATAATTATTTCAGCGGTAAGACGTCCACTGCTGGACATAGGCCTCCTCTTTGGACCTCCACGCATACCTAGGTACCTGTTGGAGGCGACCTGCATCCAGCGTCTTCCGGCGACCTTTACAAGTTCGTTTGTCCACGTAGTGGACGTCCCACGCTGCGCTTGCTGGTCCGTGGTCACCACTCTAACACTTTTCGGCCCCATCGGCCATCCGCTGTACGTGCAATATGGCGCGCCCATTGATTCTTTAGATTGCTAAATTCTTGCTGTCATAATTATTACCGCATTATTAACTCTATATTAATTATACAAATTCTAACATGAGGAAAACCAATATAAGTTATAACATATAAGTCCGATTCACATGTTCCTATATCCTTGAGTTTCAAAACAAACCATTTCTTTCCTATATGCAAGTAATCTATATACAATATTGATTTTCTTCTTTCTAATATATTATACGCAATTTAATTACTTCAAACGTGAATTTACATACTCGTATAATAAAATAAACTTTTATAGCAATTTCAGATAAGTATATCTTCTTAAAATCGTTTAATAAATGAAAACATAAAAGAAAAACATTCATAATGAGGTAGATATGTTTATGACAAATGAGCTAAACCATCGCGATAGTTAAGTGGGTGCTCAGAGTGTTCTCGCGGAGATAACTGAAACAGCCTCCTTCCGGGGAGCGTTTCCTCTTGCTCGAGTTTCACACAACCGTATTATTAAAATTTCAGTCGGGGTCGAGAGAAACTTACTTTGAAATTTTTATGAGCAAGAAAAAGGATAGTTAGACGCCTTTCCTTCAAAAGCCTTACACGTATTTCTAGATTGCTGGGAGCGACAGGAATTGTTATTGATTTTCCGAATAAACCGGGGGTTGGGCCTTTTGCCCGGGTCGTTTATAAGTGTAATGTATACAGGGACAACATTTTCAACTTATGAATTGATATAGTGGACGGATTTCTCAAGTTCGTAAATAAAAAATATACACATCACTGCTAGCGAAAGAGAATATTGAAGATAATATATCTACCTACCGTTCATACTCGCCTTCATACGATATGACAAAATAGTGGCTTATTCTATCGATCACCAACTGGTTTTTATTTTTAAGCATTCTTATAGCAAGATGTGTTTATGAAAAAGGCCTCCATTTTTAAGAAACGTTCCAACATTATCTCGTAAACAACAATGCGTGAGATAACGGATGCCCGTCGATAATTTACCGGATTTTATCTTCGCTCTCAAACGTCTAAAAGCTAACGCATTTTGAGTAAAAATGTCGTGTGTAGATTTTTATAGGAATTAATTTCAAGCACGTGTTATCTCCGACCATTAATATTTAGCGCACGGCGAAGCATTAGGTTACGTATGCAAATGTAATACAGCTCTGCGAGGCTTATGACGCACCCTGTACGCGCTTCAATCAACGTTTATGGCTCAGACCGCCGGTTCCAACCTGATATCGACACATAAAACCCCCCAACTTTTTGAAAGAAAAAAAACTGAAAAATTATCATATTATATTGATCACTAAGCAAACATTTTGTTATTAAAATTTTAAATATTTAAAGACAAAAATGTATAATTCGCATTATTATTTCAAATCGTATTAATAGCAATAATTATGTTATGAGTTAAGATTTTATACTTAGGTAATTTTATTTTTTAGGGTATAGCGGACAAGGGAGCAGGTGGGTCTTCTATATGGTAAGATAACACCTCCGCCCATGGACAACCGCGCAACAGTCCGCGCATTGGTACTGTCGTTTATTACGCCGCTTAAGCGGCATTTCTAAGGCCTCCGATATCCTCATTCACTCAGCAAAAGTAGAAAAAAACCGAAAAAAGTACCGTTTTAAATGCAACTACCGTTTTCTGCTGAGTATTCTGTTAGGCCGTGGCATCACGTCGGACGTGCCGGCCCGATTTTTGCGTTAGCATATGCTTCAGCATGGCTCTCCCACGGGTGCAAATTTATTTGATTAAGTCAGTTGTAACTGTTTATTAGATAACCAATGGGCTAGGCTTTACGTGACGAACGAGACAAATGGTTAATAGGTCGGGCGGTGGCAGCTTAACCCTGGCCAATGTCCAATCTCTAATGTCAGAAATGCAAACAGGGTGAGATCAAAAGCAAAATTAATACTTTCTAAAGCTTTTAGGGATTTCGCTTATGTAGAATCTGGGTTTAAATACAATCAATGCGGATTACCTTTTACAACAGCAAAGTTAACAGTTTAAAGAGTAAGCAAGTAATTAGTTTAAAAACTCAACTGGGTAATCGCCATCTGTTTCGCTGGAATTCAAATACACGATTCAGAATTGAACCAGCGCAGCATATCACACGCATACACTACTTAGCTGTTATAAATATCAATGAATATATGGTTTAATGAAATAACTCATATTACCAATAATAACAAGCATGTAATATAATAATAAAAAATAAAATAAATATTATATTCACACGATTTAATGGGCATAGCATGTGGATGACCATTGTGAGATCTAGTTTCTAGATGATTAAAAATAGAAACACCACGCTGGTGATATAAAATTTCCTTATTTCTTTTGTTAAAAATGTTTTATTTGCAACTTTCTACTAACCTGAACATACCTGTCGCTGACACACCGTTAAACCTCTTATAACGTACTACCATTTATTATTTAGGAGACCAGTGACAATATTAGGTGTAAGTTGTACAAACTTATGCGGTCAGTAAAAGGATAAAAGAGCTAAGACTCGTGTGTTCTTTACATGTGGAATTAACTTTTACAATTATGTTTTTATTATAGTAAAAATAATCCTTTTCGAAGTATGTGATTTAATATCTACTCAATTTTAATGTCATACTTTTCTATTATTTATTAATTAGTAATTATTTTATATTTTATGAAAATTAATCGAACATACATACAACTTGTATGTCGATTACTGGAAAGTAATTAGGAATATCAAAGGTGGAAGTTAATTTATCTGAAACAGCATCAGAGGTGTTTTACGTACCCACCGTGCTATGGGTCACCGCCCCAGTTAATTGAGTATTTTATACATCCTCTCTCCATTTATATTTATATTTATATTTGCTGGTATAAGAGCTGAATATTACGTTTCATTTTTACAAACTTGGCTCATAACGAAAGAGCTCAGTAGAAAAAAGTTTTCAATACCTACTTACGCTTGCGTCAAAATAATGATATATGCTCACATCTCAGATATTTAATATATTTTTTTTATACTTTTCACATTGTTTTGTTAAGAATGCATACAATATTTTGTCGCCTCCATCTCGTTTTCTCACGAGAAATATTTCTCGACTTATCCATGAAAATCCAGTAAGGAAAGCCAGACAATATCGGATCTCGAATTTTAAAAACTATTCGTATTTTAATTGTTTCTACATAGTTCTCACAGTCATCCAAATGGTGCCAAAATATAATTGGCTATCGACTGAGAAGACCACCGCCTGAATGTATAAACATTATTTTGTATTCAAAGTCCAACTTCTTTCTAATATCTCACAGATAAGTCATATATATCCTTAATGAAGAGAAGAAGAATTTATTGTACACAGGAGTAGTTATTGCCTATCAAAAGGGTATTTTCACCTTAGCCGTCATTTCATACATGTTTATTTGAATAATTTCTCCTCTATCTACATACAAAATACATTATTGTCACGCCAAAGAATTTCTTTAGTGAACGACAAAACGCTCTGCATAATAATTAAATCATTTGAAAGTGTAATTATGATAATTTTTTGCCAATTGCTCAGGAAGCTATGCAGGAAATATTTACTATTGATGCTTCACGCTCAACGAATGAGCAACAACGAAAAATATAAATGGAAACTGTAGATCATCAATTAAAATACGGACTCTCTTAAGAGGAAAAAACTTCAAACAAAAAGCCTTAGAATAAATCACAAACTCCTGTGTTTTTTTAAGCTGAACACAAAATGGAGAAATATAATTTATAATAGAATTTCTATTAAAATTTAATGGTTACTTTAGTTTGTTTTATGATTTTTATAATAATGGTCATAACTACCTGAAATACAAAAGCCAATTTCAAGATTTGATATAATAAAGTAATAATTCGCAATTTTCAATATAATTTAATTAGTTGCTTGAACAGAGAACAACACTAAATGAGGAATAGGTCCAAAATTGAATTCTTCAGATTAAAAATTCGTCAACGAAAATGACTACAAAGATAAATTTTAAACAATTTCTGCTTACTTTGTTGAAGTAAGTTAAGAAATATATATTGCTGCTAAATCGACATACGTTTCTATCGTGTTAACTGCAAGACGTATAAACGATTGGCGATGTTATTGAGGTCAAACGTTTTTGCGAAACTGCACTCATGGTGTCAGTGGGCCGTACCACTACCGACAAAGCGTCTTAGACGCATAGAACAAGTTTGTTTAGTCTTGGTTAATACTTATAATTGTCATGAGTGCAACCTACATTTTCTCTTAACCGCTTTTAACCACCATGACAGCTATTATTTCACATAAATTATAAGTTTCCATGTTTGATACTTATAACATTTCGAAAGAAGCAATCTGATCTTTCTTTATATACTTAAAGTTTTCTCTTTAGATGATAATTGAAGTCTACGAATGTCTGCGGCAGAATTGTAACTTACCTATCGGCATTTAAATAATTAACAGCTCACACTGAATTATTTCTCAACAAAATATTTTCAACTAGAAACTGCAAATAAATTTAATTGGAATGGTAAATAATTTTGCATAATAGAGAATTCAGCAGAAGTGTTTCCAAGCCAATACGACTTCGGGACCTTCAAAAACAGAGCGTCCTATTCCTGAAAGGCCAGCAACGCATCCGCGGCTTTGCAACGGCTCCACGGGCGGAGGACGGCTTATCGTAGGTGAGCCTCCTGTTCGTGTGCAACCATTTCCATAAAATAAAATAATCTAGGTTCAGTCTAATCTATACAGTCAACCGTCAATTGTATTTTTGGTTGAAAGCTGACTTTTAATAAGATCTATTATAATACAATTATAACTGCTAATAAAAACATTGATATATTCCATGCCTATTTTAATTCCTTGATACATCGTCTCTTTTGGTCATAGCAACAATAATTTGCTACACGTCCGTCTCTCGGACTTGCAATGTGGCTAGCAGTTTTCCATATCTATCTACATTATGAGAATAGCTATACTTTCGACCAATCTAAATTTAAACGGTTATCCTGTCCACGACGCGGTCTCAGCGAGACCGTCAACTACGGGAATTATCGATCTTATTTGAGCTTGATTAACTCGAACGCTGTCGACGTGCTAATAATATCACGGCTCTGGCTCGGATCCAGGAGAGGCCTTAATAGTACTTCGATTATAACAACTTACAAAGGTTACACTCACCCAAACCCATCTACAATGCGTTAGATCCGGCGCGGCGACAAGAACAGTCGTAAAAATCCTCGTTTCGTCCCAGCGTCACAACTGTCTAATGTCCAATTGATATAACATCCCCGCTCATATCACATTTGATACCTTTAACTTTCTTGAAAACACAAGTATTCCAAGGCAAAGGTTTTAAAATTTTTGAACACATATTAATACGATATTTCTAGAATAAGCTTCAACCAAAATAGCCATTAGAAAGATATCCTATAATTTTTTTCCTATTTACTTATGGTAGCCATAATTAATTTCTTATAAATATCCTTAGTAATTCTTGAAAATATCCCTTTTAGGTATTGTTTAAGCATTTATTTATTCATAATGGGTGCGAGCTGGCGTCATGTTCTTCATACCAAACCTATAGCTGTGCTAAAAGCGTACTTGTAATGTATGTACGATCAGCAACATATTCTGCTTTACTATTTTACATTTTAAAATTATCCAAGATAATTACCAAAGTTGCTTTGTATATTTAATCCTTTTGTTATAAAAATAACGGCCAGGTAAAAATGATGTAAAGTTAGACTGTAAATTATATTCAACATTTAACTAATTAATGTCTGACAGAATTTAGAAAATACATTGAAAATTTTCTATAGAGGATTCCGTTGCTGACTGTATGTTTACGACACCGGAATAGGTCTTCGATCGCGTGCAGTATACAATACTAAATCAATTAGCTCCCTAATACCTATACTGGAATTTAATACGTACCAAACTTCAGCGTAATAAATTGGTATATTATAATTCCTAGCGAGTTGGCAGTATATATTGTATATGGAGCGAAAAGTTTTAGGTTCACGGAGATAGAAAAAATATATGGCTTACGCCTCACAAGCGGTAACGAAATCGGTACCGCTTCAACTATAAAGTAAGTGCGCAAAATCTTATATTATACTTGTTTTATCTTTTATTACAATTTAACCCCATAGAGATCCGAAAGGGAGGCCTATGTCCAGCAGTAGACGTCCTACTGATGATGATGATACTTTACCGATATACATGATAATACTTGGTGGATAAGATGGTTATATTTTCTAAATGGTGGCATTCAAGAGGTAAACACCATTATACATGTATAGTTCATAAAATAAAACCCTTTTATGTAAGTTTCACGGAATTTCATCTTCTCCTCGGCGGTGTGAAAATTACTTTTTAATTAATAACTTCGGAACGGAACAAGCTGCCCCGGAAAGTTAAACAACGGATCATAACAGATTATATTAGCTGCATTAATGACGGTAGTTCATCATAATTAATTTTTAATTAAGCAACCGTAATTTTCTTTAACAGGTCACTTGTGTTATAGTTGCAATTGGCAGGCTGCATTACAAAACAACGAATCTTGTACTTATATCACTAACTTGCATACATACACCTATATCACTCACAAAAGGAAAACTATTCCGGCTCTTGTAATATTTAAAAAAATACTTACCAGTAAGGTCGGTGTTCCTGTATCGAGTACATTGCCATTACTCACCTGAAAATAAGAAGAAAAAAACAATTAATTATATCTTTACAACAAAAATCAAAAAACTATGTTTAGATTAGATTATAATGTATATACTTTAAATACGATTGAAACGGAGTAAATATGCAAATGTATGAAAAAGTAGTATAATAAATTATTGTAGGCATATATTAGTGATATATGTATATGCAAAACAGTTGCATATCAAACTGTTACACGTTGACTTTGGTACATCAACGTCGCGACATTCGCTTCGCTGGCCGACCAGACCGCTGGCAAACGCTCAAAAATTTTTCACGTACCAGCTTCAGTCGGACCGATCAACTATTTCAGAATAAAGTTAACTGGCCGTCTGTTTACGTCTACGCAATATTAAATAAAGTTTTCCGCGCTCGCATAGACACTTTTTTTATTCTAAAGCGGACAACGGAGCTGGTGGGTCTCCTATATGGCACAAATACCACTGCCAATGAACAAACGTGCCATAGTCGGGTTTTGGTGGTGTTGCCGGCTTTTTATTACTTACTTAACACTTAATTTTTCGTTATTAACCTACACACCTAAAGTTAATACGGCGGCTTTTTATTAATCAAATTTTCAATAAAAATCTTTACTGTTCATAAATACGTGTAGCATCGTACATATTTTTAAATGTAAAACGCGTCAGTGAAATTGAAATTCTAATGTAACGTGTAATCTAACAGATTTCTGTTTAATACCTATTCTATACGCTCAACTTGATAATTTACTACCAGCTTTTGTAACCGCAGTGAATTAATAGCTTTAACCACTAATATGAGTATAACTATTAAATATTCTTCCATTAAAAGCTGTATGTAATATTTTTTGAGTCACGTAGCTAAATGATTTTATAAGTCAACCAAAAAGCGAAAGGTGTCGGATTCGATTCCCGGTTCCGAAAAGTATAACATAATTTGTAATTTATTCTGTCTCTGGAAAGGCTTGACAATGGCCGGGCGAGTATCTTAATACCGTCGAACCCGAGAGAGCCATGCTGAAGCATATGCTGACGCACTAATTGGGCCGGCTCTGCTGATGTGATACCAAATGATCACAGAATACTCAGCATGAAACCATATTTGTACTGTGTTTCGCTTATTGAGTGAGGATATCGGATACCCGTAAAAATGCCGTTTGATCATGGGTGGTGTTGGTCTCTCACAATATAGTAGACGCATCTGCTCCGTTGTCTGATATACCATAAAAAAATGTAAACCTAATTTTATTTTAACAATTCACGGATTTATATTCATATTACATCTTTACTGTGACTACATTAACCAAGTGAATACATTTTCCTTTTACATCTTACAATCTACCTATGCGTAAAACAGATTAATCTTACAAAATACACTACATATGTATTTAATATAGGCATCGTTTATTATAAATACGTGATGAAATAATATATGGAAACGAAATGAAAGAGATTTGAATGCATTAGACTCAACTATAAGGACAATATACCGCACGGCACGATCGGCAGTGCAGTTCCTTATATGCGGAAGCGGGCTGCTGCTTATTGCAAATGAATTGATAATGATTTATGATTTAGTGGGTCGAGACTTAAATATAGCCAGACGCATCACGCTCTTGAAAGATACGTTTATGTATTTAGGAAATTCAGTTAACCGACATATATCATACTGAGACAAGTGGGGGTCATTATACTTAGCCAGATCTATGAGCAACATTGCTTTTTGGAGCTTTGATTCTACTATTATTATAAACGCGAAAGTTTTTAAGTATGGATAGATGATTTTTTTACTCTTTCACACAAAATCTATTGAGTGGATTTAAATGAATAGCTCATACGTTAGAATAACACTTATGATTTATAATACTGTGTACGTTGGTCAAAATATAATAATGTCCCGTAAGTCTGTCGCGTAGGTGGCCTCTGCCTTGTTCACGATTAGTATTTTTTTTTATTTTATAGCGGACAACGGAACAGGTGGGGTTCCGCTATGTGGTAAGAGAACACCGCCGCCCATGAACAACCGTGCCACAGTCCGCGCATTGTTTGTGTTGCTGGTTTATTACGCGGCACTTTTAAGGGCTTTCGATATTGTCACTCACTGCGAAACACAGTACAAGTACCGTTTCACGCTGAATATTCTCCGAGCGCGTGGTAGCACTTCGGACGAACCAGCCTAATTAGTGCGTTAGCATATACTTCAGCATGGCTCTCCCACGAGTACGACAGTATTAAGACCCTCGCCCCGCTACTGTCAAGCCCTTCCCAAACACCGAATAAATTACAAATTAAACTATAATTGTCCAGACCGGGATTTGAACCCAATACTTGTAGAGGTAAACTTTAAAAGGCAACTATCAACTACATACGCATCACCAATGAGCTCAATGTATCCTTCGTTCTAAACTCAACTACCTAGTCTGTGTTTTATTACATTAAGCAATTTACAATTACGTGATACAATTTAATTGCATCGGAAAAAAAAGTGAAATGTATTTTCTCATGCCAGACAATTTGAGAAATCAATCAATGCAGACGAGACAATGGCTACAATATGCATAACTAAAACATTCAAGAATTTAATGGGCATCTAATTTCACTAACGATTTCTACAATTCAACGCGGTAAAGGCAACCGCCTTATATGTTACCAAGTGATAACATTAGTCTTTAGATTGGCATTTCTCAGAACATGTTCGCAAATTTTGAACTTTATACACGGCAAGAAGTATATCAAAATATTTTAGTTAAAATTTCATAGAGAATTAGTCGATACAAAGATCGTGAAACGAAACTACACTGCAACGCTTGAGGTTATCCTGTAAATTGCACAGAATAGCTTCGGCATGCGCTTGCGCACAACACAACAGGTATTCAATATTAACCAACTGGTTCGCCTTCAAACATAACTTGCGATATGTTACCCGAATTGGTTATGGACCGTACTATGCACATAAATATGATTGTTTCATTGTGGAGGGAAAATTTACTCTGACCAGTTATACTACTTGTACACATATTTAATATTTGCCGACGTCTAATGCATTAAGTAAAAGAGTAAAATATTTAATATAGCATAATCGCATTGGCTTGCGACTCTCAAATGCTGTCACTTTCTCGCTGACTTGCAATAAGCAACTATTGTTGTTTCTATTGCCTACCTGAGCAACCTCAATAAGAAGGTAAAGAAGACATTGTACCTACATAAATGCTGATTCTTTATTGCATTACCCGTAAGTCAGACAAAAAGTTTACTGCATTTTTTATTAAGTATGAATCCGATCATACAATAATTAATGCTTTATTTATTTTTCTATGAATATTATAAAACTACTCTAAGAAAAAATTTTAGTATGTGTTTTTTTATTATAATTAAATAAAATAAATCGTAAATTAAGTGATGTGTGCCTTAGAATTTTTTTTGTAATGACTACTCGCTGTATGACCATATGGTCCTGATAGCTTTAAATACGATTTAACATTATCATTTTAGAAAGATTATTATTTAAAAACAGTAAAGAAATCGTCAATAACAATTTAATATAAATAAAATATCATGTCGCTTATCGACTCAGCGATGGTTAGATTAATATATGCAAAAGTCTAAGCCAAATGACTAAATTTGAATAGGTTAAGTGGATAAAATATAACTAAATAAACTATCAGAAGTCAGCAGAAAGCATTACACAAATTCCCCTTTTAAACATTTGATGAGCTGAAACCTTTAGATTGAAATGCTGAGAAATTAAATATTAAATTAAACTGTGTCATACGTCACTTTACAATATAAATAAAATGTAATTAAATAACAAAATCCAATTCAAGTCTTCCAAACTACGTAGGTACTAGGTACATCACAGAATACTAAGCATGAAACGGTATTTATACTGTGTTTCCCAGAGTGAGTGAGAATATCGAAGACCCTTAAAAGTACCCTTAAAAGCCAGCAACACAAACAATGCGCGGACTGTGGCGCGGTTATTCATGGGCGGCGGTGTACTCTTACCATATAGGAGACTCAATAAAAAAAGGTACATACTTTTAGAATCGCTAATAATTCAATTTTGATATACGACTTACAATTTATTAGCATCTTCAATTCAAATTTTATTTTTAAAAGAGTACCTAATAAGTGTTTCTGTACAGCTCTTAAATTCTTAACTAGTATAGACACAAAATTAATTACGCACTAATATTTTATAATCTTTACTCGAAATGTTTCGTGTCGCTTTTCGCGTGAGAAGAGGGTATTTGAGATTTTCAGATACAGACTATCCAGTACTAAGTACTTTCATCTTACAAATTATATGCCGTGTCCAAGATTGTAAAACATTTACACATACGTTAGAATTATAACTTTTAATAAAATTATTTTAATTTATATATTTTACATCACAGGAATGATAATTATTACATGATATATTTTAAAACAACGTGTGAACAAATATTCCTAAAATGAAATATGGTTAGATATAATTTACATTAATTGAAAGACGCTGTCCAAAGTCTAAGATAATAAAAATATCTGAATACGTTGTCCACGAAAGAAATATATCACTGCCAGTAAACACATTTAAACATTAATTATTCCCAATCGGTTGATAGTATGACCTCCTTATCTGGCTGTAAACAAGAATCAAAGCACAATGTCCTAATGTATAAAGAATTAACATCAATATAGGAAGAATTAATTTAAAGATACCATATATTTTATGAGATAATTTTAAAATATTTTAATTTGAGAACATAAAGTTGTATGAATAATCATAAAAAAGCAGTTTATGCATAATTTCAATGGCTAACGATATCCCTAATAAATTTAAGACATTTGTAAAAACCTAGCTGATAAGGCAGTTAAAACGAGTCCACTAAAAAAGGCGTAAACACTATTGAATTGACTCATAATATCTAAGGGCATATAATTTTTATATATCAGAAGAGATAACAACATAAATCATTTCGGGTGTGTTTACTTGTAATTTTATATGATACCATTACTTTTCTATAAAACCGTGAGTGATTATTTTAAGTAGTGCACTGTAGCAGATAGCTGAGACGATTATATTACGCAGGCCAGCGTTTAACTCGCTATATCTGCGACATTGTTGGCCTCGAGCCAATTTTCCCAAAAAGAATTTCTCATACAAAGCATTGACAATTAGGACACGATTGAGTTCTTAATACATTCAACACACCTATACGGAAATTAATGTCCGGCGCAAATGTGTTTCTCAACAATCTATTCGCGAAAAATACGATCGGCCATTTTTATAAAAAGAAAACAATTTAAACGTAGTAAAATTACGTTGTTTGAATACAAATATTAATTATAAAATCGTTTAGGCATATGTAAGGATAAAAATATTAATAACATACAACTTTTTATATGAAATCTCATTGCGGATCATTATTTGTTACAACGAAAATATTATGTAGAACGGACTACAAAAATGCACAATTAACATTCTTTGTATTTCTGAATGTCAGCGTCAAGACAGACAAATGAATCGCTGTACCAATACACTCCCGGAAAACACAAAGAAAGCATTCATTTCCGCAGTGTGCGTTTTCCGAGATCAGGGTTTTGTTAGGGACACTCTGGGTATTACAAACTATAAGCATTCACTGTAGGTATAACAATAAGGATATTTTGTGAAATTATTATATTTTGCAAAATCCTCCATAAATGATGAGGGCATTGAGATTACCTGGCTTAGCACACCAGCAGACTGTGTTATAAAATTGGTACAATAGAGATTTGTTGTACTGTAACTTTATTAGGAAATATATATTCAGTATTCTGGTAGGTACATATTTCAACTCAAACAAGAATTTGTGTGAAAACCTTCAGTAATTTATGCTACATTTAAATCTAAATCCAAAAAAGCCGGGACGATGCTAGGACTTAGTGAAAGTAAGAGAGAAAAGCTAAAAGACAGTTGAACTGTTTGAGAAAATAGTAGCTGAATGAATAAATGTATAAAATTTATTTGCATCCGTAAATTTACATTGAAATTGAAATCATTCTTTGTACAAATAGTTCAATCAAACGGTAAAACCAGGCGGTTTTATCACATATTTTTGATGAACGCTCATATCTATAATAACTACATGTTTTTTTGTAATTATTAACCAGAATAAACAAAATAAACTGTTCTCTTGAATAAATAAATCGTATCTGTATATTTTTTATATTCATCAAGCTAATTTGCGATTTACTGTTGTAATAAACCTTCCATATAAATGCAGTTATGTTTTCATTTGGCCAATCGCCTGCATCGCTTATTCATAGTAGATAGAAAATACCCGCATTACTATGAATTTCTGCATTAACATATCAGAACAACAAGAAATTAGAATAATAACATGTTCCAACACTAATGGGATAAATGCCTTAAAAAATAGTACATAGGACAAAGGATACATACCTTCTTTACTTTACGTCTGCTGGTACCGTATCGGGAACACAATAATTGTATTAAACAAACAACGGATCCTTACAAAAGAAAGTCAAACCCTGCCTTTATATCTACTTTTTCGGAATTTGGCAAAACTACCTGTGCCTATCCGTTATATGCAGGTAGCAATCCCAATATTCAACAAAACGGTGTGTGTAATTCATATTATCTTATCGTCTGACGTGTTCACCTTGAATTCAAACGAGTTCCCATAATAAACCCTCTATTATTTTTTATTCGAGTCAGTTTAAAAGTTAAAATGTTTCTAGACCAACTACTTTTTACTTGACAAAAAATAAAACTATTCATGAGGCGCTATACATTTCATGTACAATTTAAACTTTAAAGAAACTTCATACTAATCTTGACATACTAGAATTCAAGGATTTCAGAGGGCATATCGAGATAAAACTTATGATTTCGAATACACGAATGATCTATTACAATATTTGCAAAATCTTATCTAATTAAGTAATCATGTAGGGGATCTATGTCCAACATTTATTTGTAGTAGTGGTTAAATTTAAACCATGATAAATTTGTTAGTTATCCTTTTACAATTCAAAAAGTGTTGTTTTACTAGAAACATAGTTTTAAACATTCTGTCACTTTCTCGCTGACGTGTATTTGTTTTTGCAAAAGTGCGACAGAACTATTAACGTACAAATCTATGTTTGATAAAATTGATTACAATGTCTTATTAATCAAAGCGTTTAAAATTATTCAAAATCTACAAAATGGATGTATTGACAATCTTTGTTTATCTAGTTTAAAAATTAAATATTTCATAATTTTTTTTTAGGAATGCAAAGCCTGAAGTAACCAGAATGTTTTTTTATGATATAACGGACAACAGAGCTGGTGGATCTTCTATATAGTAAGAGAACGCCACCGCCCATGGACAATCGAAACCGAATGCCGAAAATTGACAACACGACATACCTACGTTGTGTTGCCAATTTAACCTTCAAACTATTTATTTATAAGCGAATATCTACAAAATAGTATTAGTCATACATATTAGTTCCCTATTATCTATGTAAACAAATTATATGAGTTCAGTAAATACAACGGTAATATATTTGAACATTAATTGAGAAAGTTGATCGCCAATGTCCTGCCCATATTTAGTTATTTTATTTTCTTTCGTATAAATGTTAAAATTTATTAATTCATATTTCATTTGCATATTGAGGTAAACCACTATGGGAAATCTAAATAAATAAAACACGGGTAACAAAAAGCACTCGACTGATAAACCCACACACCTCTACTGTCAACATGATCAGTACTCAATAAGTCACCGAGATGTTATCGTTATCATCTATTATATAACAAATCTTTGATAAGATATCGATCCCTTGCTGTTCCGAATGTATCACAGTAATTTGGAGACGCTGAGAAAATATAAGCCAATGAATGTAAGAGAACATTTTGCACAACTGGAGAATGAATTAACGTGATACATTCAGTGTAAGACTTTAGCAAGTGTTCTTGCTACTAAAGACTAAGCCTGCAACTCTTGCAATCTTGCAACAAATTTTTTTGGCAGTGGTTTTTGGAATTTCTCATTAAATCTTCAGCCATATTTTATAAATCTGGTTGGTCTTTACTATGGCTAAGACCAAGACTGGGAGCGCAATACCAAAACTGGCTAAGTCTTGCATTTGGTCAACACTAGTATGAGGCTTCAATCTTGCGTGTGCAATTTTTTATGTTGCGAGGTAGGTAACTATTTCATATTTCTATGTTCATATGATATGCCTCTCGGTAGTTCTGTATCAAATGTGTTTTATAACTTAATACATGTTATATTTTCGCTAAAAGTTTTGAGTATGAGGCTTCAATCTTGTGTGTGCAATTTTTTAATGTTACAAAGATAGGTAACTATTTTAGATTTCTACGTTAATATAATAACCCGTGGATAAGTCATGCTATAACATATGGTGACGCACAAATTGGGTCGGATCGTTCGAAGTGATAACACGGGCTCACAGAATACTCAGCGTAGTTCTTGTAGTTTCGCAGAGTGAGTGAGGATATCGGAGGACCTTAAAAGTGCCGCTTAAACGACATAAAAAGCCGGCAACACAACCAATGCGCGGACTGTGGCACAGTTGTTCATGGGCGGCGGTGTTCTCTTATCATATTGGAGACCTACCTGCTCCGTTGGCCGCTATACTATATAAAAAATATGCCTCTCGGTTGTTCTATATCAAATGATCTCATTCTGTAGATTTTCAACTATGATATGTCGATGGTGGTGATTGTAATTTCAAAAACTCGTATTCGACGAATATTAATAAATTCATTATAAAAAAACACTACTATTATTTATATAACTACTATTTCTAAGTATATTGGCCTTTAAATACTTATATCTGTTTCTACCAACTCATTTTGGCAACAACTAGGCTGATAAATTATGAGATTTATTGATATCCCTTTGAGCAGCAAAAGATTTGGTATAATTTACTAGAAATCTGTAATTTTTATATGCCCAGATAGTAGAATTTGGGTGGAGGGCATTACTTTCATTAAAAGAAGTTTTTTTTTAAAATTTGCTATTATCTGCATTTAAGAGTGGAAGGAAACGAACTTATGTCTTATGCCCCAATTACCTATAATTTTGTGGGTAATATATAAACCTAAAAGCCAGCCGATTTTAAATTACTGTGGGAAGTGTATATCTGAGTGATCTTCCTACCTAGTATTATTTTCACGATAAAACGTAGTTTGAAAATTGAAAAAAATATATCGAAATTGATAATTATGAATATGAATTTAGCATATGAAAATGGTATGTATAAATAATATTATTGTACCCACCATGAAGTACACTCTATAAGTTTAATTACTATTGTCCCATATAGCTTTTCTCTTTCTTATGTATAGGAATTGGCGTAATTTCGAAAGAGACGACAATAATGGGTTCATTCGCAAATCAGAATAATTCAATGTCACAACAATGGTCATCAGTACATTTTTATAATTACGCATGTTATTAGTACATTACTACATATTATCAAAGATTTAATAATTTAAATTCGATTGATACGTTCATTGGTTGCTAAAGCTCAGCTGCTACACTATAAGCTATTTATGTAGGTAGTTAAATATAAAAAAAACATCAATTTAATAGATACTAATATATCTTTGCTATTTAATGTTAACACATAATGATCTCTTCTTAAAGATGCCTATCATAATAATAATCTCCTATATCTGAGTTCTGCAGATAACTTCACACTTATGAAGACAATAGACACAATATAACTTCCCAGTAAGGGAACTACCTATGGGTTATGCGTTAAGAGTAGTTTATTTTTAGTAAGAATAAGTAAAACAGACTTAAATACAAATAAATGACACAAAAAGCTTGATATTAAAGGCACGATTATGTTCTAGTTTCAAATTTCGTCAGTCAATGATGAATACTGACATGCTCGTTACTTACTCGTTTGATAAATATAAGTGTAAGAAACAACTTAATACAAGATATAAGACACGTAAAAGCATAATTAAAATACAGATCCAAATACGATAATAAAACAACTTTACTTACAGGATAGTACATCCCCTGCGGCGGCAAAAAAAAGGCCCCTGAACCCCACAGCTTGCCGTTTGTATAACTTTATCTTGCACAAAAATACACTCCACGTACCGACGCCGTGGAATTGGCGTTTGCTTCACAACACTACTTACTAATTCGAATAAATCATGAGTATTCTTGGAATATAGAAATAATAATAGAAATATACGGTTTTTATATTTAAGGTTATGAACTGGGTAGATATAGCGTTATAGAGACAGTAGACACGCTATAACACTGAAAGCGGTTAACGTCGATGTGCAACAACGGTGAACGGACTACGAAGTCGGGCGGAGGGGTACGCGTTGTGAGACACGACTAAGAAAACTTGCATGTAAACCGCTACTAGTGCGAGCAAGATAAAAGATTTACGTCGAAGATCGGCTAAAAGAATGAGTTAGCACTGTACAGCCATCCTTTTTTGACTTATTCAACAGAGTCAACAATCATCACTCAACATTCTTCAACATCTCGCTGGTTGGACGTTAAATTTCGGTCGACCAGCTGCAGAGTTTATTTCATGCTGTACCCTTTAATCACTTTAAAATATCATTGCCACTGTTTAAATGTGTACAACATTTTTAATTATTCATTGTGCACCTTATAAGAAAAGGATGATGAAGGTATTAAAAATAGTAAGTGCCCCAAAGAAAACTAAATATAGCTCTTATGTTGCTCTTTACATAATTACATATTTACTATGATAAACAATCATTTGTAGTTAACCCTGTGGTTAATGTTTGACATTTGCTTTATAATAATTATCAAAACAAAACAAGTCAAATAATTTGATGCGTGAAAGAGAGGTTATGGATAAAAATAGTATGTCCTTGTCTTAGTGCCGAGATATTCCACGTTCGGATCAATGAATCGTTCCCGGGCTTCATGGACCCAGCATCACAATGGAACAATAATAATATTATGTACCGCCTTATATGCCTAGTAATAATAAACACATTTATATATTCGTATCTTCCAATTACTATTAAAAGTACTAAATACTAATATACTGATGTAAACGTTTATTATGAATTAAATATCTATCTATGTTCATAAATATTTAATGACACAATAATAGACAATAGCTTTAGACTTTCATGATAATTTTTATCTTATTATCAAGAAACAAGAACTGGAGTATTAATTCGTTTTAATTTATCCAAGCCAAGTGTTTTTAAATTACCTATATTTTTTAAACAGATGGTTGACTCAACTCGCTCAATCACGCTTGGTTAAATATTTTCGTAACAAAATTAATTGAACTATAGTATAAAATTTACTCATAGTGATAATTTGTAATTGTAAATTTATTATTTATTATTACATAATAGTATTATAATGGTAGTTTGAGAGACTGCCATCTATTATTGATACTACGGTTGCAGATTAGGAATGGTAAAAACAAATGCTACCTCCTTAAATAAATAGTTTTGTACCGTCCCACTAGATGGCACTTATATAAATTTATGCTCTAAAATTACATAGTAATTATTATTGTCGTAGTTTGCTGATAGCTTTCAATTTAATAGTAAGTACGAAGATAAATCAGTAGAAACTTAAAGCCTTCATAGTTGATCAAGAAAATAAGTTTTTTTTTAGAACCTAGCTTGTGTAGTAATTGAAGAAAATGTTTATTATTAGGCAATAATATCACACAGTTTAAGTAAAAAAATGCTACCTAAATAAATATTTGAATGAAATTGGAAACACGTTTTCTCGGCCATTATTAATAAACGAGCTAGGATCAAGCTGTTCCGTTGTCGTTTTCAAATAAATACTTTATTAATTTTACTTTAAATTTTATTGTACAATGGTTTGAATAAATTTCAAATGTTTTATTATCATTATTTATAACTACATAAAAATACTTTGAACATTTTACTTGTAGCATCACCGCTGCCTCGTTGAATGGAGACAACACTACTAAAATTGACAAAATGGCACCATTACTTCTTGATAAAAAAAAATCAGTTGGTTATGTAATCAATTTTGCATATGGTGATTGTCATTTATTACTCGGTGAGGATTTCTTTTTTACTTAAGACATCAAACTATGTACTTAGTAAAAGCGAAAAATAAGAAACATATTGTTATTCAAATATCGACGTTCATTTTTAATCAACAGATCAGTATTTTAATAGAATAATTAATATTAATGCTTACCCATATAGATTCATTAATTATCTCCCACTCCTCAAGCCAATCCAAGTACAATTGTTGATGTACATTCATTTTATAAGTATGAAAAAATTACACGATTTAAAAGGTTGGATACAATATGAGATACGTAACAATTACATAAAAATATAATATATATTAATATTAAACGAAAACCTGCCGGCCATGATTGTTATAAGAATAGAGTGAAAATTTCGGAAGAAGGTAGTAGCTATCTATTTTCAAATTTCGAATTGTACAGTGGCACCTCAAAAATTAATAACTACTTGTACATATTTAATTCTATATCGAATTTTAATTTAAAAAAAAAATTTCTTTTATGACAGATAAGTTATAATATGAACAGATTATGTTATAACGTAGCTATAATTTTATTAAAGTAGACATTAAGGTATACTGGAGACAGGTCTTTTTAAGTCAGTTAAATTTTCGAAGAAACCTCATTTGTACCGATACGTAGGGTGAATGTAGGGTATTCAGTTCCAGATATAAAAGCTACTAACCTGATTAATTCACCTTACCGACAGCTAGTGATAAATAAACCCGTTTAATTCTTTAAGAAAGATAACAATGCTAAGAAGACAATGTTTTAAAGACAAATATTAATAACTTGGCAGACAATGAAGATATTAAAACCTCTTCTCGCCTACCTCGTAACTACGTTTTTATACTCCTTATTTAAGCAAGTCCGGAAACTAAATACCTACTAGAAAAAGTTAACCCGTAGTATAAAATAATTCTCTAAAGTAAAAAATGTATTATCTGGTAATAATAAAATTACAAAGGGCTATAATAAATAAATAATAATTACACATTTTTAAAAGCTGTAATTTAAAAAAAATACACCTTTTTTAAAGAGTTATCCGAAATCACCAGTTTAGAAAGATTAAGTATTTATCTAATCTTCGTTAAGTGATTGGCTCTTTTCAATGGGCGTGTTTTAAGGTATAGCCGACGGAGCAGATGGCTCTCCTATATCGTAAGAGAACACCGTGGAACAATACAACAACCGCGCCATGGTCCGCGCTTTGATTGTGTTGCCAGCTTTTTACGCCGCTTAAGCAGCATTTTTAAGGCCCTCCGATATCCTCACTCTATTCCATGTTAAATTTTTTCAAGCCATTTATAATAATTAATAAGGAAGAAAATACAAAATATTTAATTATTAGGCAATGTTTCGTATTTCGACGAAAATATATAGTATGTGTAGATATATCTAAGTACCCCTTAAATTGTGTGTACTTTGTAGTCGTCATTGCAGTTAATAACTAGTGACCCAAATAAACAGTGTTATCACAAGTTGCCGTGTACGGAAGCCTGGCATTAGAAAATGCACATAATCGTAGTTAAACTGCCTCGTGTTGGGGTTAAGTGCGATACATCAATCTTGCAACTCGCAACGGCATTCATAAACTTTACACAGCTCTCAACCGCGTTTCATTTTCTTTTAGCGTTGAACCTATGGGAACCTTTAAAGGGAATGGTTTTCAAAGGCAGGCACTAAATGGGAAATCTTGTGTTGATTACAGCAATATGGCTGTAAAAGAATCTACTAATTTTTGTAAACGCAGTCTTTCTTAGGATTTCATCTTTTACCAATTATAATGGATGTTGTTACAGAGACAGGACCCTATCAAATTTGTTCTCGATCGTTATTATTTTCTTGTTTAATATAAAATTTATCAAAAATTTCCAAAGGAAATCTTCTGAAGTGTCAAGAATAAAAAATAATAACATAAAATAAATTTCACTGAATTTTGTATATCATTGTTCAATCTACGAGGTATAACATTTCACAAAGCTGTAGAAATAATTACTAGATCAAGAGCGCTTTCAAAGTACGATGGCAAAATAATAATTTGTGCTTCCAGCATTTTATTTTGATTTTAATGCAAAGCAAAAACAGAAAGTACTTTTAAGTACATAGTTACGGGATCAGGCGATAGGCTGCCGCTGACCAGAGGTCAGGCTGCAATTAACCTCTTTAATCTTTATGTACTCTAATACTTATGAAGTAAAGAGACTGTCCATAAATATAATATTACATTTAACCACTACCGTCTATGGTTCTACTTATAAAAAACCGCGTGGTTGTCTTTGACATCCTTACTTAAATAATTTGTCTCATTATTGTATAATCTGTTGAGTAAGATCCATATAAGCTATTTATTTGTGATATTATAATCTATGGATTAAGTATATAGATAAAAAAACATAAAGCAAAAAACTTTGCATAGTAGCATTGATTGATACTCTTTATGAAGAAATTTTTATAATATTATAACTTGAAGTTTGCAGGAATATGTCAACGTCGGCATGGTGCCAAATTTAGCTTTGTACAGCATATATTTTCAACAATTCGCCTAAAACTTTTTAAATGTTTACTAGGAGAAACGACGACTAAACGTGGCACATAACTTGTATGAACAATGTGGAACATTTAAGAATTTAGAATATTTAACTATAGGAAAACTGCTCAACAACTAAATGAAGAAAATTGTGCCACATTGTTTTAGTCAATTTGTTTTAAAATATAGATAATTTTCTAGAATCTAGATTATTAACTTCTTCGCGGTTGACTGATCGTCAATAGTGGCAATGTTGGCTTCACGGTTTTTTCATTCCAATTTGAAAAATATTGTGAGATAA
>DWCF01000812.1:0-38178 GCA_018230265.1 Delias oraia
ATATTATAGGATGAAATATGAGATCTAAGAATGCTGAATACTCGTTAACTGGGTTGTCCCGTGTTCCCGAGCGGCGCTAAGCAAAATGTAATTTTCCCCCAAATGACCTCTTACGTGACCCGGTAGACTCGACGCTTTTATGAAATTATTTTCAACTTCTAACTTAATGTCATGGACATGTCCAATGGCTGAATGCTTAACAGATTACCGGACGTTTTCTACATGATTTACATTATCTACGGAGACTGAAGTCTATCAAAATATATTCATTTTGAAAATTATAATACAAATAAGGAGGAGTAAATAAATCTAATTAAAAATTTTAATGTTTCTTGCGACGAAATACACAAAGACCGATATACTATATAATACATCTATAATATTAGTTTGTTAGTTTAAACTAATGAAAATTATTAGCCATGAGTAAGGACTACCTTCAAATTCAATTCCTTTAATAATTAACAAAGTACGAGTTCACTTCTTATAGTTAAGTTCGTATTAATTATTGTAAGTTCTGGGTATCCGTGAGAAATTGCTTTATCCTACTTCCAACTTCCCTTGTTACTTAGAAATCACTTAATTTTGGGAATAACTGAATTAAGCTCATGACAAAATACGTCTTTGGAGCAGTTATAGCAAATTAGGTATCTATGTATAAAGATTTTATATGAGATTCTGTTACTTGCTGAGCAAGGACTACCAAATATTTTATGTGTAGTGTTAATGTTTTTTTATATTTTTTGTCTCTTATAGGCATGTACTTCCAACTTTGATAAGCTAACCAATATAATCCACTATATCGTTTTTTATGGTATAGCGGACAACGAATCTGGTGGGTCTACTATATGGTAAGAGAACACTGCCACCCATGGACTCCAGCGACACAGTCCGCGCATTGGTAGAGTTGCCGGCTTTTTACCTCTTTAGCTTCTGATATCCTCACTAACTCATTGAAATAAAGTAGAAGTACCGTTTCAAATACAACTACTGTTTCACGCTAAGTATTCTATGATCACGTTATATTGTTGTGGATTGGCATATGCTTCAGCATGGCTCTCTCAAGGGAGCAATAGTATTAACACACTCGCCCGGCCACCGTCAATACCTTCCAGAGACCGAATAAATTATGATTATCTAGGCCGCCGGTTCCTTTTGCTTCATATTAGAATTATTAAATCACTTAGCTACGGGGCTCTCAAAATATCGTGTAACAAATATTTAAAAAATACATATACTAAGAACACTTATATAGTCCGTTCAAAATAAAACGATGTATAGACACTCAATGAATAGGTTAGTATTAATTAAAAAGATCATCTTGAGAACCCAAAGTAAATCTATATTTAAAAGGATAAAACAACGATGGCTCAGCTCATAAATGCCTGAAAATGCGTCTTTACCATCACTACAATCAGAGCTTATGCATAAATTTGAATTTTCAATTAAGATTCTCTGCAGAAAATTTTATTAGACATAAAGAGAAACCTTTGGTCTCCTTAGACGAAATACGTAGTCTGTTTTAAGAAACAGAGACTCCAATGGAGCAATTTTCGTATTTTTAAAGCATAATGAGCATTATATAGAAACGACTAGGATTTATTTCTATGTATATACTAGTAACATTATAAAATCTGAGATTATCGTATATTATATGAAACTTTTCAAATTTTATGTTTTTATTAGTTTTTGGCCTAATTGAAAAAATGTTTGTGATCTCTAATAAAAGGACGAAATTTTAATTGTAACTTTATGCTGCCACTTAAGAATGCCACAAAGACTCTATATATTTTCCAGTTCTTAGAAGGCTGCACCCTAAAACGCTTGAATGGCGTTCGCAAGATATCTTAAATGAGTTTCGTTATCTCTGCAAAAGAAAATGCGATTAATAGTTAACAGAGATAACCCAACGCGCAAAATACCCAATTTAACACTTAAAATAGCGGAGAAGTGCGTTCCGAGTTAATTTATTTAGAAGTAGTGCTGTTACTTTTTATCAGATTAATAAAAACATTATCAATACAATTTTAAATTAATGATACAAAAAATGTCTAAATTAAATGACACTTTCCATAATATTAATTACGTATTAAGACACTGTAGCCCAACTTCGAGATATTTTACGCTGAAGGCTATATGAACTGTATAGTAATATGAAAAACGACTTATAAAACATAATGTTATGTTAGTTATGTTTATCATAAAAAGAAATATGCATAAAACAGCATATGGCCTATTACTTCAATATGAAAAACCAACGAACTAAAGAAAATAAAGATGTTCTATAAAACAAATGTTTGTGTAACTCATATGGAAGAGGCTTCCGCTGCGATGACATTTCCTATAATGAAAAGGCGCCAGCGGCCGTAAGTGACATATCAATGATTCCTGAGAGCGTCCAAACTTTACAGGCTTTATGCAAAGGACTGACTCCATAAAGCGACCATAAAGGGTCCTCGCACAAAGAATGCAAAGCGTGCTATAAACTCTTGGCCTTTCGGTGGCGTCCTTTACGATAGATTTATATTCATGACACTATCTCCAACGCGTAAAATTTCGGGCGATGGCGATCCAGAAGCGGGCATATGTAATTTTGTTTGAATAAGTAAGGAGAAAGGACAAAGGCTATTTGATCTTTCTGTCTGGAGTCTACTAAATAAAGCCTGTCTTATTTATGGCTTGTATCATAAGTAGATTTAGGAGGGTTATATTATTGATTTTATGTACGATACGATATCCAATGTTATGATTGTTTTTTTTTAATAGAAAATTATTTCCAAAATTTCTAATTTACAATCAAACATATAATAAAAGCAAAATTGTACAATTTTTTACTTTCAATTGCTCTCTCGTCGTTCCTTTTATTTCATAATCTGAGCTAAGATTTTCCAAACACTGTATAATCGCCGTGTTTGACCTACTGATAAGCACATGCATAGAAAAAGATCCGGTAGCTTTCTTTAACCTTGTTCCGATACCCACGGGCCTCGTCTGTCTATCACTTTATCTCAACACCTGGTCCAAACGAGAACTTGCTTAATTTGTTGAAAAAGTAATTTCGGTTTACGAGTGGTCAGTTTATATAGCCCATTTTATTGTTTGAAACTTGAGCGGTTCTCGTAATAAAAATTTGGGATCTTCGTGCAAGAGATAAGGATAAATCTTACGCTAAGCGCTATATAAATATTCTACTTTGAAGTTTTGAAAAAAAATGGGCTGTTTCCTGTCTTAACTTTATGTTATTTAAGTTTAAAATCTAAATCGGTTATTCGCAACCCATTTTAGCCGCATTTCCCTAGGGATACGAGGACAGCTTTCACGGAGCCCTTAATAAAACGAACAGAAAAAATATCAGATTACGTATTTATTCTAGTTATTATTAGTACATAACTCGCGTACGTTCGTACTAGAGGGGTGTGTGGGGGTGTGCCAGTTAGGGAATACTGGTCTAGATAACTTTACTGATAAGAAGAAATTTTTGAGAGCCTCGTCAGCTAAGTGGTTTTATAAATCTACCACGAAGCAAGAGATATCGGGTTTGAATTTCGGTCCAGATAACTATAATCTAATTTATAATTTTATCGGTCTCTGGAATGACTTGACAGTAGTCGGGCGAGTGTCTTAATACTGTCGCACCCGTGGGAGAGCTATGATGAGGATACGCTGAAGCACTAATTGGGCCGGCTCGTCCGAAGTGATACCACGGGCTCGCAGAATGTTTAGAGTGAAATAGTCGTTGTACTTTAAAAGGAGCTTCTACTGTGTTTCGCTGAGTGAGTGAGGATATCGGAGACCCCTAAAGATGCCGCTTAAGTACGTGTGATAGTAAAGAGATTGTATATTATATTAAACCGTAACTGCTATATTGGCAGGCAACCCATCCTCGCCATACCTTTGTAGATTTACGACTCAGTATATAAGACAGTGCATACTACAGATAAACATTTTTATAGTTAATATAATCGCAAAATAAATGTCAAGCTATTATCTAGCGTTGCTGGAGACTTATATAAACTAAATTAACTAAACACTATCAAACAGTTGTTTTTTCATAAGGATACAAAAAAAGGAGACAAAAACAGAAGCAAAAATTAGAGCAATGTAATTACATCAGGTCGGTACATCCGAATATATATTGGCCGAAGTTTCTAATTAATAGGGACGACGATCTTGCAATAAAACTGGCTTAATTAAAGATGCAACGCCGACGAGTAAATCGTAGGGGTCCGACGTTCTGTATCAAGAGAAATGTCCACGATAAACACAATTTTCATTCCTGTTTGGAACTTTTTGGTTGTATTAAGATAATACATAAGATTCTTACAATGTAGTCTGAGCTATGTCATTTATTTCAACTTATGATAACTTTAGCAGACGCTAATGAATATTAGTTTTGTTATATAAATTAATGACAATTTCCTAAGTTTACACTTAATTTCTACAAGATAATTGTCATCCCTATTAAAAATATTCCCTTTTCATATCCAAACCTTTTCTCAAATGAATTAAAATGGGCTATTCCCACCTGTACTGAAAATACGAGGTTTTACCACAAATTTGGGGCATGCAAATGAAGTCTTTGCTAAATTGGCTAACCATAAATTTGTGAATCGTTTTTGAGTTTGTTAATATCGGCTTATTTTTTTCATTTAGGTAATTAGTTTTTCAGTACACAATAACAGATAATACAAGAATATTTTGCTATTATTTAATATAAAAATATAACATAGACATAAGATTATAATCTCCAGAAGAAAAAAATGACTACACTTGCATATAAATTGATTATCAATGGGTTATTTCAATAGGAGCTTTTTAAATAACTTTATCAGCACAATAATTTACGAATAAATATTCATTATGAAAATATCGTACCAATTATTTGATGCAGCTACTGTTTGTAATTGCGTTAAAATTGGGGATTTAAATTAATAAACTGTTTGGATTTACGTTATGACCTATCTATGGTTGTTATCGCTCGTAATTGAGATGACTATGTAATGGTTACGAGTGCTACTTTATTTAATTATTATGTTTTTTTAAGTTATATAGTGGACAACGGAGCAGATGGGTTTCCTTTATGATAAGAGAACACCGCCGCCCATGAAACACTGCGAGACAGTCCACGCATTGGTTGTGTTGCCGGCTTTTTACACCTGCACTTTTAAGGGTCCAATATCTTCACTCATACGACACAGTATAAGTACCGTATCACGCTGAGTATTACGTGAGCCCGAGATATCATTTCGTACTAGCCGACTCAATTAGTGCGTCAGCATATGCTTCAGCATGGCTCTTCCACAGATTCGACAGAATTAAGCCACTGTCAAGCATTTCCAGAGACCGAATAAATTATAAATTAAATTATAATTGTCTGGACCGGGGTTCGAACCTTAAACTTCTCGCTTCATGGTACACTTTTAAAACCATTATGCTACGAGGCTCTCAAATATTTTACATTCCATTCAATTGTATTTTGACATAATACTACATAATAATACCAATTGATATTTTGGTTCTGCAGTCTATATACAGGCTAAATTATATTTTCATACATACTTTCATTGGAATCGATCTATGTAAGATTGTGTATGTGTAATAAATATTGTTGGTTACAAGAGAAACGTTTTAAATACAGTCTTGTCGCTATCACGTAAGTGCATGGTTGTAAGGGGTTCATAATTAGAGTGAAGGCGTTGTATCAGCGACATTAGGCGCCTCAAAGAACCTTACAATAGGTAATATGCTTAGCTCTAGTGCGCACGACATTACTTTGAACACGCTACCAAACACAAACACAACTTCGACTGAGTAGATTTTCTCTCTAGGATTAATTAAAATAAAAACGGGACAGAACTCTTACAATTTGAATTATTTTGTGTTTTTAAAAGTATAATCGATTTAAATTATTTAATTTACAAACATATATTGTGCTAATAAAATTTACAAGTTTCGACTTCGTAGTGACATTGAATCATCAAATCCCACATAATTAATCCAAACATATATTGTATACATTATATTGAAATCTTTTTCACGAGCGTAAAATACACGATACATTTTTATTTAATAAAAACCCTCACACAATTTAATGATATAACTATTAAAATAACATGTTGTAAGAAGATATTTTACGCATACTTTTATATTCACCCTTTACCACGCGATAAAAAATATCATTTGAAATAACATTCATCTATCTAAATGGGATGTAAAATAACTGTTAACGGAAACGATAAATTGTATATATATATGAAGTATCCTTTATCGGCCCGTTTTAAAATGTACGTTAGCGAATCCACACTGTGTTTGGGTTAAATTGTGACCTGTAGGTGATATAATCTCAATGCATTTTCAACCCTCTAGTCTATACAAGTCTTTCGCGTTCACAGAGTAGATAGATAGGATAGTATGGGCGCGAACCCCCGAGGAAGATAAAATACATTTAGATAAATGGAAGTGGCGCCTTCACTCGGGTACTCTTACTAAACGACACTCTTAATTTTCCCAAAGTAATAATTAAGAGTGAAGCTTTGGAGGGTGTACTGGCCGAGGCTGCTCCTAAATTTTTAAACACCTTTAAGTACGAAAGCTGATAGAAAAGTTAATGTTGTTAATAAATAAAACGTCGCTTCTGCTAATACAAATTATTAACAAGCCGTGTTTAAGAGAACATTGGCATTAAATGAAAAAAATATGGTAAAATTATAATAATTGTAATAAGATAAATGTTAAATAATATTGTAAAGAAAACTTTGGATTCAAGTTGACGAAGAGACATTTTATGTGAAATAGTTTACGCTTAGCGCACTTGCCTATTGATTCATTCAGACTGGCCGTAAAACTTTCGGAGAAGCCTTTGTTTCTAATATTTACAACAAGGAACAATTACCTATTCAAAAGACTTCGGGCTTGGAATATCAAATCAATAGCACCAAATAAATCTAAAGAATAACAAAATTTTCAGTTAAAATAAAAAAAAGGTTTTACTATGGTATAGCGGGCAACGGAGCAGGCGAGTCTCGTCAACGATTAAAAATCACCGCCGCCCATGAAACCCGCACCATAATCCGCGCTTTGGTTGTCGGCTTTATATACCCCTTTTTTATTCTATATGGTAAGAGAACACCGCCGCCCATGAACAGCCGCACTACAGTCTTACTTAAAAGGCATTTTTTAAGGCCCTCCGATATCCACACTCTGCGAAACAGCACAAGTACCGTTTCTCGTTGAGTATTCTATGAACCCTTGATATCGTTTGGGACGAACGGGCCCGATTAGTGCGTCAGCATATGCTCCAGCATGGCTGGAGTAAGGTAAGAAATGTAAGTATTTAAGGAGACTCAAAAATACCAAATAATAATAATACAAATATGTCCATACAATAAGAAGTTTGAATGTTTCGGATAGATTGTTTTTTAGGAATTAAATATTCCATTGTTCATTGTAATGTTAATGTAAATTATTTTTATGTTGAATTTACTTAGTAATGCAATGACTAAATTTAGTAATAATTGCGAAAACGCAAAAAATAGTATTCAGTGAAGAACATAAAAAGCAAAGTCGTCGTTTGAAAGTAAGCAATTTTGTTAATTAAAATTAATAATATTTCCGGGTAATTTTTATACTCTAGCTGGAAGATTTCTTTGATAATTTTCCTCAGTCGCTTAACCGTAATTAACTTGAAGATTTTATGATAGCTCTTAGGTATAAAATTGTGGAAACTGTACCATGATAATTTACTTTGATGATCAAAAATAAAGAAAAAAAATGTCTTAATCTAAACTATAATATATTTATTTTCCAACACACAGACTACTTTATATTAAATTACTATTTAAATCAATCGCTAAGATAGCATAGGAAGGTTTGATTGTCTGAGGAGAGTATTATATGTATTAAAAGTGTTACTCTATCAGCTGCAATGAGGAAGTAAGGCCATATAATCATTATAAATAATAAAATCTAAAATTCCAGGAGACTGGAACCTGAAGTACCTAGGTTAAGTTAACCTGTAACATCTAGCAAGGTTCCTTCACACAGTGAAAGGCATTTCAAATAGTAAAGACTACTAGCAAAGAGATCCACAATTATTTCAGTTTTATTGTTATATGATACTCATATGTGTAATTTAATATAATCATATCCTTTCGCAAATATAATACGAATCCAAAGTATCACAGACAATCGTTTGTACAAAATACGATTACTGATAACCGTGGAACAATGGTTAGTTGGAAGTAAATTCGACCGTTGACAAACAATGTGATTTTATGTAGCGCCGTGAAATTTAGTTTCGATTGAAATGACTTTGGCCATTGTCAACATAACAAAACCAGGGAAATCATTTATTTATAAAATACCGTTCTAAATGTATGCTATTGTATTGACACTTCCATATCTTATTTTCACTGTACATACATATAAATATATAGTAAACGTGGTAGATATTACCCAAAAACATTTGCGGATAAATTTATGATAATGGGTATCCATTTTTTATATATTACCAATATTATAAAAATAGGTTTAAAATTCACTTTACAGCTAGAATATAATTCAACTACGCCGTGTATCTGTCTTAAAACACATTTTATTAGGAAAGTCAAATAGAGAGCATTGCACTCGGCTGGTGTTACTATACCAACTGTTTCCTATTAATATGGGGCATGTGTGCGGAACTAATACCACCCCTTGGCTACTTGTTTATATTCGGAGTTTTAGCGAGAAGCAATTAAAATTCACGAAAACGGGCAAGGTACAAGATAATTGCGTCATATGAGTAACGATACTCAGTTATTTCAAAACTCCCTTAATTTTACATGAAATGACTTTTTACAATACACATTCGTATCGCTTCCCTTAATAAGAACTGAATTTTATTTTCATTTACAAAACATTACTTTTGTATTTATAACACTGGACCAATTTTAACGAATAACATGTAGGAGAAAATGGAACCGTGGAAAAGAATATTTGTTTATTTTATTCTGCGTCGAAACGCCACAGGCGACCATTATGGACGTTGATCGGTTGTGAAAAAAATAAAAGCCACAATGAAAAACTTTAAAGTAATTAAGTCGATGAACAGGTAT
This sequence comes from Delias oraia, assembly GCA_018230265.1. Lineage (NCBI taxonomy): Eukaryota > Metazoa > Arthropoda > Insecta > Lepidoptera > Pieridae > Delias > Delias oraia. Next base: position 9,093 of record DWCF01000812.1, read on the forward strand.
CTTTTCATCGACTTAATTTTATTCGCGATAATGTATTCACATTACGAGGAGAATCATTTCAAAGGTGTCCTGCTTTTCAAAACAACGAAATGTCTTGACAAAGACGTAGTGTTCTCATCAATACCCATGTTTCGTAGGGTAGAGCACATTAGCAGTAGATTAATACACTTCTATCCCTAAGTATTTTCCACTAACTGCGTTGTTTTGCACAGTCCATAGAATTCAGACGACTGATTTCGGCAGATAAATGTTTTGTATGAATCGTTATTTGTTCGATGACGCGTGATTTACAATGAAAATGTATTGGAAAATACCATCAAGGAGTTCTCAGAGGGTGGTATTAGTACATCTTGGTTTTTTTTTAGAGCAATATTAAATATTAATCAGTGATATCTGATATTATAGAATATAACTAATCTTTTGTAAATTTATGCGGGTTTTTTTTATTGTGAAAGTTCATCTTATTGAATAAGAAATATTGTATTTCTTGTATTATAAAGTATTTTTTATTCTATAGCGTACAACGGAGCAGGTGGGTCTCTTACATGAAAAGAGCCACCGCCGCCATGAACAATCGAGCCATAGTCCGCACATCGGTTGTGTTGCTGGCTTTTTAGACGCTTACGCGGCACTTTTAAGGGCTTCCGATATTCTCTTTCATTCTGCGAAACACATTAGAAATACCGTAGACCCACCTGCTCCTTTGTCCGTTATACCTTTAAAAAATGTGATGACAAATCAATTAAATTGTGCATTTAACAATTGTACATCGGATGGTTTAACTAAGACACCGTACGTTTTGTGTTTAAGCCTTTTTATCTACGACTAAGCCGTCAATAATGATGCTGCAGCGTTGGAGTCACACTTCCATTAAGTTCGGTACTCGACAAGCGCTGTATTTAATCTGCAACCCTTAATGCAAGACAAGACTAAATAATACACATTGGTTCGAGAGGAAAAAGGACAGATGTATTCTGTACTTGATCCGATTTATCATGCTCGGCATTTATTAAAGCGACCAACATGCGTGTTACTTCAAACTTTAAAGTAGATGTATTTTTAAAGACAAGAAAAACTTGGGAGTCGAAATTCCCAAAATTCGTTACTTAACTTACATTCAATCAATACAAAACACAATTTATCAAATTTCATATGCTTAATAATGTTCTATATCTAAGTAAACAGAGAATGTATATATTTTCTCTCCAACAATATACATTTAATATAAAAATTGACTCATCGCCATAAGGTTGAAAGTGCAATATCCCTTCGTGGATATTAGTAAACTCTCAATACTAAAGCTAACATTGATATTAATTTTGTACTTAATTAAATTTGTTCATTATGTATCGTACTTAAACATTATTAATAAAACAGAATAAAACAAATATGTGCAGCTCAATACAGTTCAATGTTAAACAGTTTGTAGTTTCTATTCATATGTAGATGTTACAAAAAATCCAATAAACTAGACATAGGGAACCGGCAACCCTTGCTGTCCTTGTTCAAAAAATACTATGAGCCGCCACACTCGAAGAACGAATTCGGATGGTCTCTACTGACATTTCTCTTGACGGTCGCGTGGGCATGTTGCAGTCTGCTTTTTATGCGTAGATTTAGTTTTATAATACTTTAAAATTACTTTAAAAATACAAATTATGTATTCCTAACTCAATATTATTTGTGGCCATTCTCCATTGTAGTTTTGTTCGTCTTGTTGTCTTCGTTGATATATATACCTTTAGTAGGTGAGCACATTGGTGTAATTACAAAAACGAATTATTTTCAACTAAGTATATCTTATTATAATACTTTTAAAAACTATTTACGAGCAATATTCAACGCCGTATTTGATGCGTCTTTTTGTGGTATGGCTAGTATTATTTCACTCGGTTTATCGTAGGGTCGCCTTACCAAAAGAGTTAGACTAACGAATGGCTGCCCCCCATCGTGAATCTAGCTACTCGTTAAGCTTGACACTCCAATTCGGCTTAAATTTAGTTAGAAATTCAAATATACTGACTGTAGATTTCCAACAGTCAAGATATCACAGTTAATGAATACGTCCGTCCAAATGACAGAGTGAAATGTGGTTCCAAAAAAAAACTATTTTGATAGCTTTGTATATTTGTAGTTTCATAGAGGTGGATCTATATAATAGCAAGACAACTCAATCTTATTACTACGTTATTAGATCTGTTAGAGCTTTATAATGTTTTAGTATTGCTTAATTCATTTATTAAAATTACAATTAGTTAATTAATATTCATTATGTTTCTATATTTCGTACATAATTTAACTTATCATAACAAAATTAAATCGGCATATTATTGGAAAACGTGGTGCTGTTTCTTGCTCTATATATATATATTTTTTTATTCTATAGCAGACAACGGAGCATGTGGGTATCCTATATGGTAAGAGAACACCGCCGCCCATGAAAAACTGCCCCATAGTCTGCGCATTAGTTGTGTTGCCGCCTTTTTACGCCGCTTAAGCGGCGCGTTTAAGAGTCTCCAATATCCTCACTCACTCTAAGAAATACAGTACAAGTAGCATTTCATGCTGAGTATTCTGGGAGCCCGTGATATCACTTCGGACGAGCCGGCCCAATGAGTGCGTCAGCATAACCTTCAGCATGGCTCTCTCACGGGTGTTAAATATACGTAAATTTTTCCATACAAAGGCCTGAATAAATGTTGTCGTCCGCGATAAGCTCATCATCAGGTATGCGAAGTATTCACATTTTAGCTCGGGGAAGCTCCCATTTTTCCACTTCCATGCGGCTTAGCACGACTTCAGAGAGGATTCATATTGCCGCATGCGTTTGTTTTGTTCAAATTTATTTTATCAAGTAAACGGCGGACTCCTGCCCACTGGGCCGTACGTAATACGCAGTAATGCGGGCGCGACTCTGCCGCTATGTTGCTGACTAATGAGTGAAGTTATTTGCTTAATTATTTTCACGAATCGCTTACTGAACATTTGAATGCATATAATTGAAAACCGCATCAAAACGAGATAAATTATAAATAGACTCGCACTGTGATTAATGTGTGCAATGTACCTAATATATGCATTATGTTTTGTTTTCATCGGAATGTGAAGCCAAATGTATACTTCATAAACTAGTTAACTCTAGAGTTTTGGAAATAATGTTATTATCTGCAAGCAGAATAATTTATTATTTTTTAAAGTGTATTTTTTTTTTAATTTTGTAAAGTTGAACCTAATTTTAAAAATAATCCAAGAAAATAGCATCCCAGAAGGCCCAGTTTCCATATCAATTCCATCCATTTAGTATTTGTCTGGTTTTAATATACACCTAAAACGCAGAATCACGCAGCACGATTCGCTAAAAGCGTTGACGAGAGCACAACCCCAATGATTAATCGCGTTTTCATTAGCGTCGCATACAAAATGACATAGTTATGAAACGCCAGTTCAATCAACTCAGTTTCAATAACAATTTTTCACTCTCGACACACTAATTAAGTACTTTCATGCATAATCAATTGTCGCATTTCAAAATTAAACCCTAAGCTTAGCCGATAAGGATAAAAATTAGAAATTATCTTGATTGGAGCAAACTTAAATCGAAATCTTTCGTAACAAGTGTAAAATATTTTCCCCAATCGTTGTACCTGGTGCCCCGAGGGATATTTCAAGGGTGAATAAGCGCGCATAATGGCAAAGGGTACAATATTTTAAATTTCAATCGCTGCAAGCGGTCCGACCGCTCCCCGGTGAGGTTGGACAAAGATTTGGTAACGCTTGCTAAGTGCGATAATAACTTTTTAAAATGGAAAACAATTAAATGTCTGCAATTATTGCAAGTTTTTTGGCAACTTGAAAACAATGCAATAGTCAAGTATGTTAAATCTATACGTGTAATGATCGACTTATTTTTATGAAATTCTTTAGTAAGGTGTCTATACATTCAAAGTTCAAAATATATTGCACAGAGCAATCTGAAAAAACTGCAAAGCAATCAACTGCGTGAAAAGCCATAAAAAAGAAATTGCTTCCAATTTTTCGAATTTATATTAATTGTCACTTTTATCTGAGCTTTTATATCCTAAGCGTTTCCCCTTCGAGCATTAAGTTTTTATTTCGAGATTAATTTTCTGAATCGTTATCGCCGCTCACGACTGTCGACGAATTTGTTACGGCAGAATACACCTTTTCAGTCAAATTGCAAATTTTATGCGGCGCAACGATAAAGGTCCTATAATCATTATAATAAGTCATAACTTCGATTGAAATTTGGTCACATTTTCGCAGGGCCTTATCGCCTGGATGCAGTCGATGTGAAAAATACCTTTCGCCGAATTCGCGAATCCAAAGTCGACACTTCCAATCCATTTACATTGAATGCTACAATGATTCTGTCAAGTATTGCAATATTTTAGTCTCACTACAGGTAAATGAATTTTGAGATAAAATAGGAAGTTCTGTGTCCACTTGATAATATAATTAATTGGTTTATAACAATTTTGAAAAAAAAGCAGATGTAAATGTGGGTAAAGAGATATATTTATGTATGAGATTAACTCTTATTACGCATCTCGTATATTAAAATAAGTCGGAGGGGTTGTATATTTCAAAGTTTCATGATATAAAGTGACTAGTAAAACTTTGAGAAACTTATAAAATTATTAAAACGTAATAAAAGCTTAATTGAATCAATATCAGTGAAATCTGTAGCCAGAATTGAATTAAGAGAATGAAAACACGAAACAACCTTTCATTCCTCGCTTTATCTAAAGAAAGGACGAAATATTGTAATAAATAGAACAAAATCGCGTTTAACGAAACAAAGCATCCGTAATTCTCTTTTGGAGATCTCGTTAGAGTCTTAATGAATCTATTGAGATTTCACAGAGCGAGTCTGAAGGGAGGGGTACTAATAATTTGCGTTGGAACCTCGTGGTATCAGTACAACGAGCCATTGAGCAAAGCCTAATGCTGTTTTGACCTAAGATGAATTTGGAAACGCCGATACTTTATTAAAAATCCTTGTTGGATTTCGGCAATAGTCAATCTAATGTTTTAACATTTTGTAAATTTATCTTAATTATATTTGTCATTTGATGAACTAGAAATAGTTTAAACTCTGTTTGACAAAATACAATTTCTTATATACTCAAAATTTAGGAATGATTTTTTAATATTGAACAATATTAATTTGAACATTATGTTTTCAAATTGATACGGGCCTTTGTGATTTATGTTATATTATAACTCGTAGCTTTCCAGTCGCTCACACTACTAAGCTTGGTTCAGGTTTAATAATACTGTCGAGACTCATGAAAAACATGAACATAATATGAAAATCTAGTTTGCATTTAAATAATCATATCAGGAGTAATAAAGAATGCAACGAAGCCAGTCCGTACTGGGGTCGAAATAACTTAAATAATTGCATTTAGCGCGATAACGCTGAAGCAACCGATGCTAATGAACGGTTCTGATTAGAACTGACATTTCAAATCACTATCTATCTACTATCCAATCTATAAATACAGGATAGTTCGAATTTTGTTTCGTCGTTTTAAAATTACAGTAATTAAATTAATAAGCGTTTATTGGGCCGGCTCATCAGTGATATCACAGACTCACAGAATCTCAACATGAAATAGTAGTTGTACTTGAAATGATGCTTCTACTGTATTTCGCTGAGTGAGTGAGGATATCGAAGGCCCTTAAAATGCCGCTTCAGTGGCGTAATAAGCCGGCAAAATAACCAATGCGCGAATTGTGGCGCGGTTGTCCATGTGCGGCGGCGTTCTCTTACCTTATATGAGACCCGCTTGCTCCGTTGTCCGTTACACCATAAAATAATTAAAAAAAGAAATATTTCAAATAATTAGAAAATATTTACTGTTTTTAAAAAGCATTCACGCACATATATGTTTCAAGTGTCTAATATTGATTATCATAAACATGTTTTGAACTGCCACGTTTTCAGATTTCATGATGCAAAACATCTTTAAAAATTCAGTGCTTCAAAATTGAAAAGCAATGATCGCGTCGTTGAGTCGAATGACAATAAAGACGTCGTAACATGGTGTGTGAGAGTGGCTGTAACGGTAGCAGATGGCCCATAAACGTCTCAATGGCTAAACTTGCTCTATCTACATCAGTGTATCAACCATGACTTTAGTCAACTTTTATTCGATAGCCCGTGTAGGTATTTTGAAACCACCTCAATTTGAAACTGTAAATATTTCGAATTTATATAGGTAGTTTTTTTTGTTTTTTATTCTATAGCGGACAACGAAGCAAGTGGGTATATAGTATGGTATATGGTAAGAGAACACCGCCGCCCAATAACAACCATGCGAAAGTCCGCGCATCGGTTGTGTTATCAGCTTTTTCCGCTGCTTAAGCGGCACTTTTAAAGGCGTCCGATATCCTCACCTACATGCGCTACTCAGACAAGTACCGTTTCACGCTGAGCCCGTGTTATCACTTCGGACGAGCAGGCCCAATTAATGCGTCAGCACATGCTTCAGCATGGTTCTCCTATTAGTATTAAGACACTCGCTCGGCCTCTGTCAAGCCCTTTCAGAGACCGAATAAATTAAATTATATATTATAATTGACTTGACCGGCATTCGACCCCGATACCTTTCGCTTCCTGGTACACTTTTAAAACAATTAAGCTACGAGGCTCCCGGTAAGAAATAAATGCGGTAGAACCGGCGATTACTATCAAATAAGTGATTAGTCAATCCGATTTGAGTATCGTGTTTAGGAACATAATTATATCACTGTTATCAAAATGTAACTGGCTACTTACAATATAACCTTACACCATACATTACGTGTTATAAACTTTTATATAAAAAGTTTATGACTAGGTAGCACTTCATTTCACATTTTTTTTAAATAAAACTTTAGTTATCACCCAACTTTCACAGTTATATCTGTCACTGTCAAAGTTTATATTACAATAATTAAAGCAAAAATTTCAGAATTAATTATTTTGGATATTTGTGTATGTACCAAAAAAATTTTACAAATGCATACATCAATAAGATAGTTTTTCTGATTTAACAGTTTAACTTTAAAGATGGCGTAAATTACGAATTTTCCATTAAAAACAATAAAATATTTAAAACTTTGTATATCATAGCATTATTAAAGAACTACAATTACTTTTTATAGAGGCAAAGTAGTACGGCAAGTAAAGATATGAAAGATTTAATCACCACAAAAAATTAATATTTCTGAAATGAACACACCAAACGTTAATCACTGAATAAGCCGCATCGTGAAATAAATAAAATTAATTGTATATTCTCCATTACCTAAAACAGCAACTAATGCGTGCTGAACACCATATTTTTTCACGAATTTAATGAATTAATCACTCCCGATTTATGTATAACTTTTTCAGATACTAAGATTTCGTATAATAATTCTTAATAAGTACCTATTCGAAGTTTTAGAATTGCCATTAGCCTTCAACCCTAATTCCAAGTTTTACGTCGAAGAGACATTAAATAAAAGAAACGTTCCCGACACTTAGCAGCTGACGCGCCAACTTTATCCGTTCTATAATAGCCTTTAATTATTCTGATGCTATTATTATCAATTTAATTAAATGGTACAAGGTTTAATTAAGGTGTTAGGAACAAATTGCTCGTGTCGAAGTTTAAATAAAAATATGGTACGGCCTATTGTTTTAGTAGAACGTCCCGTCTTTCATCTCTCAAATTCAGCAATCATAGCGTTCAGCTGTTAATATTTGAAATATTTTAAAAAATTGTAAATTTCTAAGATATATTAGTATATACTATATAAAAAACTGTAAATAATATATAAAATATATAAAAATTATAAATATATAAAAAAACTGTAATGTTTTCTAACCTGTTACATATGTAACATATGTCTAACCTGTTACATATGTTACATATGTAACATATGTTACATATGTAACAGGTTAGAATACATTTTTATTCGAGTAATGGTCGCAGCGACTTTATTTTATACTTAATTAATTAAGAAAAACATTGAAACTGATGAAGCAAATTACCCTATTTGCAAGTAATACTGCAATTTTTCCAAAGATGTGTAATTTAATCGTTCAAAAAACGAATACTTTCACGATTTAGGAGCCCAAATAAAAGATGATTGAAGTCAAACACAAGTGTACTTCGTTAAGTTAATGTCAATAAACGATAACGAATGCTTTGACTTCATACGCGAACGATTTTTATATCCGAAAAATCGCACAAGAATCTCCTAGTCTTTAGCTTTGAGAGTGCCCTTGTTGATCTGTTCTCTGTGAAAATATTTGAATCCTCTATACGGAGTTAGAGAGGGTTCATTCGATCGATGCACCTGAACACAGATTACACTGTAGTCGTTTCGACTACTTGCAAAACTAAAACTACATGTGACAAATTTATGACTCTGCGTCAGTATATGTATGTTGGATTAAATATCCTTACCAATAGTATATAAAAGACATCTTGGAAATTCTAAAAGTAGATTATTTTGTAATAATTTCTACCACAAACATATTTTAATAAGGAAATAAGATCTTTATTCTTAATAAATTTGAAACTTAAAAAATACATATTTTTAAGTTCAAGTTAAATTCTTCTACGGCCTCTATATAAGAAATTTCTACTGACTAAATCAATTCTGTGCCACTAAAATCTCTTCGGATAAAAGTTCGCCAACAAATTCCGTAATAATTTCGAAGCAGTGAACCGCGTGACACGAACCAACTTCAACAAAGTTCGGCAGCTGCCAACTGGAGTCAATATGAAGCCTAACATTGAATATTGAAAAATTACATGACATCATTTTATTAACTTTCTTATAGAAAAAAGATAATTTTCACATACAACCAACTCTCAATAATCTTTGTTATTAAACCACACCAATACTACATTATACAACAACAAATAAACGATTAAATAAAAACTGACGATTGTAATCCAAATTATTTGCACAATTTGCGTCATTGCGAAGGACACAAGCATAATTACATTTCAAATTTAGTATTTACAACCGGTTTCAAAAATGTAATTTCCTTAATCGGAGCAGAATATATAACTAAAAAGTTTTTACACAATTGTAAAGTCAATAAATATCAAAAACTCAGTTTTCTTTACTTCAATTACATAATGTCTACAGTTACTAAAATTTTGACATATGTCAAAAACTATAGAGATAACTATATAGAGAATTTGTAACTATAGAGTGTAGACTATAGTTTCATATGTCAAAGGTTATTTAATATAGCTTTATATAAAAAAGTTATTTAATTTTTTTAATGTTCATATTCCAAAAATAATTTAATAAAAAAAATAATGTAATCGATAAGATAAAAACAGTTTGAATAGGTTTTGACTCAGCTTAAATTGCAGTTAACATTTCCAATAAAACGTTAAATCCAATTCGTTTTTATAGCAACAGAAAATCGTTTCCCATGAAAACTGAAACAAAATACTGCAACACCATTGGATAATATATAAACACGAAGAGTTAATTTTTATAATAATTAAGTTTCATAATTTTTAGTTTATATTGTTCTGTTTATGCTACCGATGGTGATAGGAAAAGATTGCCGATGGCCTCTTAAACGTTTTATTTCATACATACAGCATAAAGTCGTCAGGTTTTTGCTATTTACAGGAAATGCAATCACAGCACCAATGAAATAACATTTAATTATAGTAATAAAGCTCCACGCGATGGATTATATACCTGTCAATAATGATTTATTCTCTGAATTTCATTATGCGATGATACGTTCAATATAACTGATATGTTTAATAGAGATTAAAATAATGCCAAACTTGTGACACATTGGAAAATTATTTGCTTTCCTGCGGGCACGTTTGATTAATGTATTTAAATGATATGATCGAATAATTACTGCCGCTTGTGTTGTTATTTTTATTTGAAGAGATCCAATTTAATTATATTTTTAACAATGTTAAACGAAAAGAATATACCCTTTTAAGCATGAATAATACGCAAACGGAATATAAAAGTTTCCTAAACGACTAATAAATGAAAAAACTAATAATACATATTACTAGTATTTGAAAATTGCATTTATTAAATTATTATTTATTATTATTCGAATTTTATTTGTACTAGCGAATTGACGCGTAGGTTGCACGTACAGTGCTAAACTAGTAATTGTCAATAGGATGTTTCAGCCCATGCAGAAAGCATTCATAATCCGCTTATTCAAGTAAGTTCATCATCCCTTTAAACCGACTCAGAAAAACGGATCATTATTAAATGACGAGGATTTTTTCGATGTTCATTCTAGGCTTGTTCTAATCAGTGTCCTAATGATTGTACATGGACCGATTGTTTGGAAATAGTTAGAAAAATGGCGGCTCATAGTATCTAAAAATATTTCAAAAATAATTGGTTTGCATATTCCTGGTTCATTCTTAGCCACCCACCGTGTACAAAGTACTTAGCACTTATACAATACAAATCCTTTATGATTAAAGTCCACAATCCATCTCCTTTGTTATTTTAAAGGTGTCTTGGAGAATCTACTTTGAACTTAAAACCCTTTAAGTACCAATGAAGGAACTCGTTTCGCCATAATACTCGGTAATTAGAGACAATAATTGTGCACCAGCTCCGTGAGCGAATATAACTTAATAATATATGATGTATATTCGACTAACATATTCTTTGAGGGTTATAAAGGAAATGTGTTCTACCCTTACGCTGAGATAATTAATGTGTTAATAGGTACGTGTGAGATGGTACATATATTTGATTTTTAGAAGAGGTACTTTAACGTTAACTAGATAGAATATTCTAAGGTCTCTTATTTATTTAACAATGTCATAATATATTGTAAATTTTCATCAGTGTTATATTTTGTAATATTTTTACTTATATAACGGTATTTTTAAGTGATAAAAAAAGACATTTTATTATTTTGAGAGATTTTTGTATGATTGTAATGTAATTGATTTGAGTTATTCTTTAGAGATGTAATGAGAAATGAATTTTAAGAATATTTCATGTTTCAGTAATTAGATATAATAAAAAGGCAGTATCGTATTACTTTAAAATTTATAAAATAAAAAACTACTATATACGATATTATGAAAACACTGAATATTACTGTATTCAGCAACTTACCTATCTTGACACGAATTCACACGCCATCGAAATCTGAAACAAAATATATAAACTTTTATTTTATATCTCTTCGTCAAAGTTGACTTGTATAAATTCAATTTCCGCTAGAGATAACATTTCTCTTTGGTCCTTGATATGAAGTATGTATATATAAATATTTTTAATATTTTTATTTATTTTAAAGTTGTTTTATTAATTTATTCATACGAAAACGGTTTCAAACGAACCGGAGGCTCAATTTGTAAAAGCGGTCCTCCACTTATGGACACAGCCCTTGCGGAGCCGCAGGTGCGTTGTCGGCCTTTTTAAAACCGATTAATGTATATTTTATCTCTATAATGCATTAAAAAATATTCTTTAATTAGTTTTCCCCTTAAATTCGAACAGTTTTAAAACCAATTAATTCGATACCATCGACAGGTACAAATATGTTCAATATACCACCGAACCGTTAGCCGCGAGACAGATTTTCTCAAAAATGTGAATTCCCATATATTGCGAAATACAATAAGACATACAATTCAACGTATGACAAATGGAAGTATAAATGGCATGTCAAATGTAATCATGTCTGATGCTTATCAAATAATTGTTTGGTTTTCGTGGCGGACGGCGTCTACTGGCCGCCTAAGCCTTTACGTGACGATAATGCACGGGGAAAAATATTATACAAATGCAAGGTAATTTTAAGTAGTGTTGTTTGTGCAGCAATTTTAATAGTAGATTAGGTACTTACTTTTACCTTCGTAGATATATTATAAAGTATAAATAGAGCCTTTTTACCCAACCTATAGGAATGCACTTCTAGAAGGCTTAGAGTATCTAGTAGCTAAGTGGATTAATAAGTCTATCACGAAGCGAGAGGTATCGCGTTGGATAATTATATATTTATTGATAATTATGTATGCCCGATCCGGACAATATTAATTTCATTTATAATTTATTCGGTCTCTGTAAGGGTTTGACAGTAGCCGGGCGAGTGTCTTAATACTGTCGCACCCGTAGGAGAGCCATGCTGAATCATATGATGATGCACTGATTGGGCCGGTTCGTGCGAAGTGATACCATGGGCTCACAGAATACTCAACGTGAAATGGAAGTTGTACTTGAAACTGTACTTCTACTGTTTTGCACTGAGTGAGTGAGGATATCGGAGGATTTCTTGAAAAGCCGGCAACACAACTAATGCTCGGACTGTGGTGCAGTTGTCCATAGGCGGCGGTGTTCTTTTACCATATAGACGACCCACCTGCTTCGTTGTCCGCTATACCATAAAAAAGACCATAGTTTAAATTAAGTTATAACTATATATTATAAGAGAAAAATAAAACCCCACCGAAACAATAAAAAAAGCGATGATTATATGAAAAAGCTAACTCGTAGGCACTAATTAACTTAAAGTCACATTATAAGTAATAAAATATAAAAATATTGTTTCATGTAATTTCATGTGTTCATAGAAATGTTACGTTCAAAAATAATCCGACAAAATTTCTCCAGTAAACGCGATGGTAACAGCAAATCTAATATATTAAAGAGTCAATAGCAATTCCACATAACATAAATTAAACAACTGAGCATTAGCAATTAAACTGCACTCGAGCACGTCAAAGCCACTGAATTTGGCACTTAATAATTATGAAAGCAGTTAGCGTTAAGTAAACACAAAATTATAAACATTAAATAGCAACACTTCGCATAAACAATTTGGCTTTAAATCCCATCGTTCAGAAACGTGCAATTAATAGCCTAATTAACATTAACTATGAGCATGCCGTCTATGATAATAATATATAAAAATAAAATATTTTGCCAGCAGTAAGTAAGGCTTTCTGACTATATTAAAATAAAATATTGGATTTGACCTCTTATACCGTGTATCTTCATTGAACCAATCGTTCACGAATTAAAAAATAAATTACAAAAAACATAACATAACATAAGTAACTACAAACTACCATAAAATTTTATTTACTTCACTCAACTTATAAATTTAAGTGCACTAGTATTATTATTTAAATTTATTTTATTCGTATCAAAAACAGTTTTAATTTATCGTATATGCGTATTTGCTCTGTTAAGAATAAGAATGTATTTATTAAAGCGCCACCTAGCGTCAAACAAATGTACCGTGTAGATTTGAGGTTGTTTCGTCGACCTCCTGCTTAAATATTGTTTAATGAATTTTATACTGAATAAATGCATGTTATACAATAACTAGATGGCGTTGTACACAATTATCTCTTTGTTTGTCTTGTTGCCTATTGATTCAACTAAGTTTACGAAAAACCTTATTAGAAGCACAAATTTTCCCCTAAGGACAAATATACAGATCAAAATTGTGTTTTGCATTGAAAATTTATATTATCATACATTTTGATATGGACATCGTAAACAAATAAATTTGCAAAATATATAGGTATCAGTGTTAGAGGTGCTTCTAGGATTATTCTAATATAACCAGGTCATATGAGGTTCTAAAAGTTTATTTAGGTCCGACACACAAAATAAAGATTACTTAGTTATTAATAATATACATAACAAAGTTGCTCAATAATTATTATAATTTTATAAAAATTGCTCAAATAAGATATTATCTTTGATTATTTCGTCTCATTTTTGCAACTTAATTTGCACTGTAGCTTGAAAGGGATAGCAAAACTATTGTTGTTTCAAGTTAATCAACGTATAACGCAAGCTAATGTGGCGTTTACTTAAACGATCTCTGCCACTGAGTGTCATTATAATACCTTATAAAGATCTGAAATGAAGTTCTTTTTAAGCTAAAATCTAAATTCAAAGTCTAATCTTCAGTTCAATTGCCTATTTATAGACCAGTGAATTTTAATTAAATTTAGAGAAATTTAAATTTTGGATGACCAATAAGAATTCATTTAGGAGAAATATAAATATACTAATCAGGACCTTTATTCCAAATTAAAATATGTAACAACGATTCTTTACAATAATGTAACAATATGTCTCTGACTTCAGCGTGCCTTCTGACAAAGGCAGGAGGCCTTCTAACAATTTCCACTGTTGCCTGTCCTGGATAACTCTTCTCTAGTTTGGACCGGCGTTCCACTTTAGCCCATCTCCCCATTTAGCCTTCTGTCTTCCTCGGTTTATTTTACCATCTTTTGGATATCACTCCGTTATTCTTTTGCTCCATTTATACATTTTTTCACTAGCGTTGTTGTATCGTAGAGTTTAGTCATAGTAAATCGTTATTTGTAATTATATCCTATATAATATAAATAAAACTCTTATTTTTGTGTTAGAGTTCAACAATTAAATCCATAATACAATTGCTATAAAAATTATTTAAATTATTCATTGTATCCAATTTTACGCTACATTTATTTCTTACTATACGTAGCTACGCTTTCACCTACAAAATGTCTACTATAACGCTACGCCACTGAGAATTCCTATTGTTCGTAGCGTAATGTAGGATTTTATTCTCTTTAATTTAAATACATGCTAATTGACATTTTCATTTGTCGCAGAATTTACAAATATTATTTGATTATATGATCTAATAGGATTTATTTTTTCCAATTCTATTTTAAGTTACCTGTATAATAATGTGGATATATAGATTATTCGTTGACAGTTTAAAGAAAAAGATTTTTTTAACTCGTCTTTCATATTTTTTACTTATAATGTATGACTTTAAAAAGATATTTAATTCCAGAATACAGAGTACGCAATGTTTTAACATAACTATGTCGTAACATAAAAACAACCCGATGCTCCGGAGGCCTTTATGATTACACGATCTGGATATCAAATCATACAAGCTAACAATAAGCTAATAGCTTCCCTAGAGGACAAACACAAATCAGATGATTGGGATTTCGCAAAGCCCACTTCGGTGATCTTTGGACTGGCCGCTCAGGCAGCCAACATTCCCGCGACGGCCCATGCAGAGGTTCGTATCTCGCAGGACACGCTAATTTACCTCTACCGCTCGCCCCAAAGTCCGCGAGCAGCTGTAAAGGCCTTATGCCAACAGAGTTAGTCATTTCAAAAAAAAAAACATAAAAATATTAAATCTGAGTGAATTAAATTCACAATATAATATGGCTAGTTATCTTCTAACAGATATTTTATTAAATTATAAACTAAATAAATTTTCATACAAGAGCTATAATAGACATAATAACACAATTATATAACTTTCCAAGTCTCGACGAAGATTTTATGAAAGGAAGTTCATACATAACATATTTAACTACAAATCCTTTTTTACATAAGATGTAACACAGACGTTGTGTTAAAACCAAAATTGAGGTACAGTTTGAAGAATTATTTACATTGTTACGGTCTTTTTTTTAATGAAACAGTTTTTAACACATTAAAACTGTATCGTGATTGACAGCTATATCCATCGTGATTTCATATTTTTCGATTTTCGATAAACTTAAGTTATTATAAGTCACGGCTATTAAAAGTCGGTAACACAACCAAAGTAACAAAACAATAAAAATCTATTTGTTGTCATGGGCTCTTGAAGAATTGTTCTAAACTATAAAATGAATTTAATTTATGTTAATCTGGACGTATAATTAGAATTTAGATACGCTGAATTTATGTTAACACGAGTACGTCATTAAGGTCAACTATGTGCACTCATGAATTACACATAACTCACTTAAGCCGGTCATTAGCTATTTAACTGAAAACATCCCGAATTTACGAGATTATTTCTATATTCGAGATTGCTTCTATGATTTAAGTTACACAAACACAAATTACTGATGCCATATTAAGTAGACTTATACAGTTTCTACAATAATGTCTTATATATGTATCTCACAATCTTAACTATAATAATAATTTATGATATATAATTATGTTACTGTTTCTTCCTATTACGGCTTTATGGAAATATCTCAAGATAAATTTTATTTTATATTTTGAGTTATTTATTTGTAAGTATTATATAGTAAAGTATATATATCTACTATTATTATTAGTATTTTATGTACCTATTTTAATTTTACTTTTTATGTATCTATTTTAATGTAAAAAAAAATATTGTATTTTTTACACAATATATGTGTTTCAGTATTATTATCATAGCATCTCCTCAATGTATTTACCAATATCCATAAAATCCTAACATTTAGCAGTTGTTCAAAATTTCAATCTTTTAACGGAAAAGTAATCTCTAAAACTTTTGAATAAAAGATACAATCCCCGAGTACTTTGAGCTTTTCTGAGAAAGCCAAATAGAAATTCAGCTTAATCCTAAGTATTATAAATATGTAAGGAGTCTAGAAGAAAGTTTGATAATAAGAAAACCATAGCATAAAAGGATGCATAAACTTTATTGATTGTTGCAGTTTTATATTCAATGGTCAATATAATGGTGCATTTCAAATATAAGGAAAGTCAAAGATATTTATCATAACGGCAATGTCTTTCATGAGCGCTTCTATTTTTCTTTATAGTATAGCAGCCAACGGAGCAGGTGTGTCTCCTATATGGTAAGAGAACACCGCCGCCCATGGACAACCGCGCTACTGTCCGCCCCTTCTTTGTGTTAACGGTTTTTACGACACTTAAGCGGCATTGTTAAGGGCCTCCGAAATCCTCACTCACTCTGCGAAATACAGTACAAGTACCGTTTCGTGCTGAGTATTCTGTGAGCCCGTGGTATAACTTCAGACGAGCTGGCCCATTTAGTACGTACGCATATGCTTCAGCATGGCTCTCCCACGGGATAGAGTAATAAATCGAAAGCTAAGAAAATTAATTCTTTGATTTCGTTATAAAACTTTTTAATCGGAATATCTTAAAAATATCAAGATTTTACTCAAATTCTTCTCTCTCGCCTTAAAATATATTCCAATGAGTACAATAGATTTTTAAAAAAATATGATTTTTCGAATTATTTTCTACGAATAGTTTTAGCGTCATATATTTTTTAATGGAAATGTAAATCCTTAGCCCTTGCAGAGTCACGAGTGCGTCGCCGACCTTTAATATTATTTCTGTGGTAATACCTTTAATTTTCTCCTTCTTTAACCGATGTTTTTTTTGTATTTCATTGATTGCATTGCCGTTTTACTATTTTTTTTATTAAAAATTTTGGAAAATTTGTTTATTATTAATTTATTAGTGAAAATTGAAATAAACTTATAATTTATGAACATCAATCTTTATAAATTGTTATAGTTTGATAATTTTAGTTTTAATGAAACTGAGCAATGAATATACTAAGAATATAGAATTTTACGCATGAGCAAAATGTGTTTTAAATCGTATGTGGTCTACATATAAATGATTATTACGATAAACGAACCCAACATTGTGAATAATTTTGCAGCATGGCCGGAAACAATAAGTGTGAAATATGATAATTGAATTATTTCATATAGTTAGCTCATTAGCAACTGTTCTTGTATTACCAGCACACAATAACTTCTGCTATTAATTGTAATGGACAAGTTCTTTAATATGTAATATAATTAATACATTATAAAATTAATCTGGCGGATTAAAATGAATGACATTTTTGTCAATTGTAAATTCATCTGTGTCGGTACTATTTCCGCAGATAAATAGGGAAATAAAGATTAATCCGTCAATTCCAACCCGTGAATATACATCGAAGGTATTCGAGTCATCAATCAAAACTTTCATCGGATATTTGGCTGACAGTACATTTAGCTCCTTAATTAAAGCTGCGAACAGATGGCGCTTTCCAACCGCCATAGATTTCAATTATATCGTGTCACCGAACAGTATTACGTTTTATTATAATATACATCGCGTGGGATACAACCAACGGGTGTCACGAATTATTAATTTACTCTCTAAAAAAAGATTCATGAATGATTTACTTAAATGTAATTCTTCAGTCCGTTGCGTTTTCTTCTTTATTTCGCTTGGATCCGATATTTTTAGACAGTATAACCAGATCTACGTACAGTAAATCTAAGAATATTCACTTATTATATATCTATTTGAGTAAATATAAATGTATAAAATATACTAAATACATAAACCTATTCAGGTGCATTATACTCGGTCAAGCCTTTACAAAAATTTCCAAAAAGGCCGCGGAGTATGCTCAACGACTACGCATTATACTGGTCTTTTACCTGCAATGAATTTTGACAGCCACCTCGCTCATAAAACTCGGAATGGCTCCGTGAGCAGAAACGACCTGTACATTATTTTTGACGAAAAAGCTGTTGGCTTGTCAGCTGATATTCAAACACGTCGCAGCGTGGACGGCCTCTCGACTCCCATAAGCCGCTAATCGGCATGTCACTGATAGTGATAGACTTTCAAACCACGTAGTTGCAATCTGCATACCGTTGGGGTGCATTTAAACATTTTTACAAGGAAGCTAAAGTTGATTTAAAGCGAGTTAGCAATTTTCCCAACGCCGGAAGGAAAATTCTATAACAAGTCTGCAGTTTAAATGGGAAAATACATTTTTAATAAAAAAATCTCACTTTCTTCAATATTTTTAGTTAGAAATAAGTACTCAACTTATTTCTAACTAAAAACATTGAGGTAAATAATCATTTTCTATAGCAATTTTTGTATAATCGTATTACACTCAAATACTATGTATTCCACATAACCCATAATAATAGTGCTGCCGTAGGCATAGAATAAAAAAATGTATGCTAATCTGTAGGTATTAACTAAATGTTTAATTAGTACCGTAAGAAATTTACACAAGGGGATTATCGTATGAAAATTGTATTCTGTTACATTATAAACACCTTATTTTGATTTAAAATTAATCCTACGACGTGACGTGTCGTAACCGCTTTGTTTCGGTGAATTTAATAAAGATTTCACCAAGATTGATGTACTGAAGAGGATGATTTAATTTCGAAGAATATAAGAACATTGAACTAACCTTTTTGAGAACAAAAATGTTGGATATATAATTAAAACAAAATATATAATTGCTTTTTTAAGTATAGCGGATAACGTAGCAGGTGGGTCTCCTATATGGTAAGACATCCGCGTTACAGTCCGTGCATTGGTTGTGTTGCCGGTTTTTTACGCCACTTAAGCAGCATTTTTAACGGCCTCCGATATCCTCACTCACTCAGCGAAACACAATACAAGTACCGTTTCATGTTGAGAATTCTGTGAGCCCGTGGTATCACTTCAAACGACCTGGCCCATTTAGTGCGTCCGTATATACTTCAGCATGGCTCTCCCACAGGTGAGCATATCTATATTAATGATTTAAAAAGCCAAATATAGGTATCTCAAATTTAGTACCGATGGTATAAATATTAGTTTAATATGATTTTAAGCAAACGCTACTATTTCGCCATACTAAAGGTAAACTTCAGCTATATCGGTTTTTTATCTCTGAAAATCTTTTCGGACCATTTTTCTGCTTTACTATTGGAACTTCACTAACCATAAATATATCTTAGCGTAAATTATATGCAGTGGCGTAATACAAAACATAGCCACAAACGAAGTACCAACAGTTTTAATAAATGTAAAACACAAGCTAATAAATATTTTAAAAATTGAAATCGTTTTGAAAACGCATTCGTATTACGATTTAGCCGGCCTTTAGAAGTGACAGTGACAAATGACGTCACGGGATCGCGACCCGTGTGTTATGTGTCAGCCGCTGTACAGCTATGACGTCACGCGACGTATCTTGGCTTGTTTATGGCTCGTCTCTGTATGTGAGTTATGATACGTTTGTCTAGCACGTGACAGAGAAGATTTATGGAGGAAAGATGAGCATAAAAACCTCTCACACGTGGCCGACATGTATGAATTTCGAAACATGCTGTATATTTTATCTAAATTGCACTTAACATGTATTTAAATTTTAATAAAATAGATGTATAGCAAAATTTTGATAAAACCACAGAGCTATAGATATATAAAAATAATTAAATTTGAGAGGAACGTCTAGTTATATAAAACACATGAATATTACTGAGCTGTACACAAGAAATTTCCTTTTCAAATTGATTTTTAACCTGTGTAGAATTTAAAAGGATTCCACAACATTATGTATGATTGTTTAATTATTAATTCTAGCCAATATTTCTACACGTGGAAGAGCCATGATGTAGCATATGCTGACGCACTAATTGGGCCTGTTCGAAGTTATACCACGAGCTCACAGAATACTCAGAGTGAAACGGTACAGGTAACGGTACAACGGTATAGGAGGCCCATCCGTTGTCCGCTTTACTATAAAAAATAAAAATAAGAAAGAAACTATTTTTATTGCAATTGAATAAAAAATTAGAGTCATTAAGTTATTATTCATTTAATTTAATCCTTTTTTATCTCTGTAACTTTTTATAATAATAAAAAATTTAAAGTCATTTTTGAGACATCTATTTTATACTAATTAAGTTTTAACTTGTAGCTTTGAAACTACTTCTACAAGTCCTCTTATTAATTATTACTAGGGTTACAAAGAAAAGATTTCTCGTTAGCTTTTAGGTCACACAGTTCAGTCGGAATAAACTATTTATGTTTTCTTGTGAAACAAAGATTTTATAAACATAATCTTTTTTACTAAAATATAACAGTATAATTTGTGTTCTGTATCTGTTCTTTTCTATACAATATATATATCAATTATTATCAATATTGTAGATTTTTCCAGCTACGCGTTTGTAATGAGCGGATTTTATTAAATTTACTTAGTTATACAAATATTAAGGCATCGAAAGTTGCAAAATCGTGTAGTACAACAAAGCCCAATGAAGTAAAACAATACAAGGAGAGCCGTTGTATAACTGACTATTTGTTTTGAAACGTTGGACGGTGCTACCAGCAGACTTTAATTGCCCCAGGGTAGTCTCGTTAGCCCGTCTGTCGGACTGATTGACACGTATTCAGCTATTGGAACGCAACTAGCCGAGCCGAGTCTTAAATTTTTGACGATTTTCATTTTAGAATATTAGACCTAACCCATGGCGACGTACAACGGGATTGAAAGCTACGCTGTAGCGTTCATTATAAATACCTAAATTTACTTTTTATATTTGTTTCATTAAAACAGAAAGCTTTTGTGAAGAATGTATAAAACAGCAATTAATATGATTATGAATTACTAGCTTATAATAGTTTGCCATATTGTTACAGATTTTAATTATTAAATCATTCATCATCAGCAGCCTTTTCCAGTCCACTGCTGGATATAAGCCTCCCCCACCTTTTGCACCTTTTTCGATCTTGAGCGATCCGGATGAGGCGGTTGGCCGCGGTTTCCCGCGATATATATTTAATCATTATATTTAATTAAATTATTTAATATTTTTAATTACAACAATCCATAAGTATTAGGCCTATGCTGTTTCGATATTTTTTGTAAAATATTATACCAAAATATATATTTTTATATTATTTGAGTGTGTTTTCTACTCTTCTTAACTTCTCTCGTCTCTCATCTTAGATCACCTTATCTGCGTTCTTGTAAGTTAATAAGTTATAGATTTTTCAATATAAAATATAACCTTTACTCACCTGAGATATTGTAACTTCTTAATGGTGAAAGAAATTTTCGAAATCCGTCAAGTAGTATTGGAGCCTGTTCAATTCAAACAAACAACCAAATCTTTCTTCATAAAATTAGCTAAGGAAGTTTTTTTTCATTTAATAACTATAGAAAAAATAGCACCTGTAAATTTAAGTTACTAAGTTTTATTAAATTTCCTTATATAGTGAAGTTATAGCTAATCGAGTTGTTAAAATTATAACAGATTATACTAGTAATATTTCACACTCATTATCTAAAGTCATAATAAACTGTTTGACTAAATATATTGCGCTCTTGAGAGCATATTTCATTAACATGTCAAAGTTTTAATGATGATAAATCGCGTATTCAAATACGCATTTAGAATCTTATTCGTTGTTTAATGGGAGCTTGAGCCTCAAGAGATAATTACTGTGGCCATTAATAACGTCGAGGAAACGTGTGATATTAATTTGATGTCACCTAAATTTGACGGATAGTAATTGTGTATTGTGTAAAGAAACATTTCAAACTTTCTACTTATCTTTGATTTTTTTAAATAATCTTGGAAGTTCTGTTACACTTGTAACTGTAAACTTGTAACTTGTAAAATTACCTTCAGTCTGATGTTTCTTGTTCCTTTTTTTGTTGTTTATTTATGAGTTAATATAATTTTATCATAAAATAGGTACATCCAAATCATAAGTACCTATTTGTAACATTACATTCCTCTGTTTTAGTTACTACTTGATCTTTTATTTTATTTTTATAGAAAATTTGCAAATTATGAGAATTTTGATAGTATTATTGATGATTTTTTTACTGTTATTGCAAATTTAGTAGGGGTTATATAATCAACTTTGAATTTAGCTAATATATTTAAAAAAATAGCTTTATTCATCATTGAAACAGAAAAATTGTAATAATTGCAATTCTAAAAAGTCAAATATGAAATTGTTACTTATAATATATATTTATATAATAATATATTATATAAGTATATTTTCACGAAAACTGCAAAACGAATATCAGCTAGGTGACCGGAAAATTCAAAAGCTCTCACGAAGCCAGTCTTACGAGCGATAGCGTTTTCACAAGCGGTGTGGGATTCAATCCAGTATCCGATGAAACGATTTTCACTTCAAAATAGTACAAAATTGAAAGCTTTTTCAGCACTAAAACACCACTATTGGAGCACTGAAGTGTCCCAAAACGTTCGTTACAACGGTAAAATATTTTGCACAATTTTCATTTGGATGCCTGACAAATTTTTATTCAGTCATTGAATAGGTTGCAAATTACTTTTAACCAAACCACGTATTCGATTTTTGTGTGTTGTTATTAAACTTACAATGCTTTGTAAATTGTGTATAACAATATATTCTAAATTTCTGTATAAATCTAAAGTTTAGATATTATAAAAATATAATTTTCACATAAGAATAAGATTATATATAAAGACGTAGTATAATTACTGAATACCAGGAAACTACGCAAAGCAGAAAAAGCTGAATATGAAGCCAGCCATGAGTTTTCTTTGTCTCCTGGTCTCGGTCGCCCAAACGTTTCTTCACTAATTGCTGCGTTCCAAAGCCGGAACCGCATTTTTCACACAGATCACGATTCTACTTTTCCCACTATCGATCGAAAGCATCTAACAAGGCCAAGAAATTAATGGAATTCGGTCATTAACTAGTCGTCTTTATAGTGACGACACTTGAAATACGTGTAATCTGAATAGGTTTTACGCTTTAGAGCATTTAACGCAGCACACTGGTGTACCTCGACACGATATTGTTATCTTATAAACTTATGTTAATTAATAGGTTAGGATAGGAAGAATACTAGAATACACATTTTGTACCGCGCACCACCACTCTGTGGAGTCAGCTATCAACAGTGGTATTTGCAAACCAATACACCTTGGGGGTCTTCAAGAAAAGAGCGTCATTAAACCGGCAACGCACCCGCGGCTTTGTAAGGGCTAGGGGAGTCCAAGAGCGGACGACTGCTTACCCTAGGTGAGCCTCCTGCTCGTTTGCCACCGTTTCCATGAAAAAATATATATTCACGTAAGCGCACGAGCGAGGGATTGTTGTTCCATTTTTTTTTGGTACTCAATAAATAAATGTTGAATAATAATTACATAAGATGGTTTTTTGTTTGCTTGTGGCGTACCTTTAAAAATTTACCTTTTCCTAGATAGGTAGGTACCCTGAACACAAAAACTTTGTGGATACTGCCTTAAAAGGTGTTTACGAAATCGTAAAGAGCGTCACATAGCAAGCTAATACTGACGCATTCACATGTCCCCAATTGCCTCCGCTGGTTTTCTTTTTGCACTGGAATAGCTCACACTCCGTACATACTGGAGAAGTGGTGTTGGGTGTAAATTGAAACACTTGCAAATTTACGCCATACATTATTCATGTAGGAAACACCCCAGCGCAGCGCCCGACTTTTAGTTGACGCACGAATTCTGCTTGGTTTGTATTGAGTACTCACAAACACAACAGGCGTCACAACTTACAAATCCTACGTCCATACGTCACACTAAGTGGTTCAGCAATAATACATTTCACAAAACAGGACCTCCGTAAGACTGTGATGCAATGAGTTTCAAACCCACAAGTTGAATTATTCTGACCGTAATAAATTTGCGGAGTCAAACGAACATTGTAAGACAAATAGTTTTCAAGATGTGTAGTGTTAAGACATTATTCAACGTCCTTTATGAGAGGTCATTCATTTTATAAATTACCGTTTTATTTTATAATTAGTGTAAGAGAATTCTGCATAATCTAATATTATTCATAGTTACAAATATAACATTCATTCAGCCTATGTTTATTCAAACCAATTATAGCTTTTTCAATTTTAGCAATTCACAACAACAAAATCCATATATAGTTTAGGACAGAATGAAAATTGTTATAATTGTTAAAAACATAATTATATTTTTCGTACAACGGTTGATTTGAATAAATTTTGAGGAGAAACAACGACGTCTTTATTATTACTTTCCTGCTGTCGACAGAATTTTTTTTACGCCGATTCGGTACATAACATAAAATGCTTACCCATAAAACGTACAGGCGAGATGTTAATTTACAAAGCACATTTGCCTTGGAGAGTTTAACGTAATTTCTTTCTCGCCGAGGTGTTTCCTCAAATAAATTACAAGTGTAAAATTGAGAACAACAATAGCAAAGAAGAAAAGGCTGGCGGCTCGCAACATCCGGGCGGCCCTCCCAAACTCCCTTTCATCACGGATTTCCGAATGAGAAAAAGCCAAACATTCTTGTCCGAAGTGTATATAACAATATAAACATGCGTATAAATAAACCTGAACCTGCGATAAGTTTTTAGTCTTCTTCGATGTTTTGTATGGAGCATTTTCTTGTGATCAAAACGTTTACGTGGTAATTGACGTACTGAAACAGATCTGGTTGCGGTGTGTAATGTTTGACATAGAGATGAAATCTAGGATCTTTTTGGGACTTCCCATCCAATGTGTCACCACATGGAGTTGGTGCTGGTGCCGGCGGAAAGGGAAGATATGTTTTTGGTAATGTAAATGGTCCTCGACCGTCATCGAGTGTTGGCTTCACCTTTTTCCATAGAAATGGCTGTTTATGTTGCGGCCCGTGATGTGTAGCCAGGTGTCTAGTGTCCCGTTTTTTTGGAAGTTCTTCTGTCAGTTCATACATCTCAGGCAGAGATAAGTACCAGTAGTCAGCTCCATCTCCAATAATTGGGAATAATCTCTTATTACTAAATCTCGGTCGGAATTTTCTTACAAATTCGTTGTACTTACTCTTAAGTCTCTTAATATATTCTGTGTATCGTATAGACTTGAGAAGCTTTTCGAATTCTGATAATTCCGACGTCGCTGTATCAGAGTACACACCAGCGCAAACATATGTCCGAAGTAAATGGTGAAGCTTGAAGACTACAAATGCCAGCCACTGGCGGGCTTCATTTTCTAGAATATGTAAATCGTCGGCTCTACTTCTGACACCAAATTCAACTGCTTCCGCAGCTCGTCTTTCCCCGCGTTCTTTAACAGTTGCTAACCATCTCCTATAAGACCGATAACAGAACTTTGTACGTCTTGAGTAATGTCCTCGCCACAATGCCTGTTGAATGTTTGAGTTTTTAGGGGAAATGTAAATAATGCTTATTATATAACTTAAAATATGTTTAATTAATGTAGTTAATTAGTGAACCATGCATTTTTTTATTCTATAGCAACGGAGCAGATGGGTCACCTATATGGTAAGAGAACACCGCCGCCGAAGTCTTTGAATAGTAGTAATAGTAGTGTACAATTCTCAATGATAGTTTTTTTTATATTAATATATTACACACTCACTATTAAACTCCGACTCAAATTACGATATCCTGAAAAAAAATTTCTATTAATTCTACAGCGCATAACGTAGCAGGTTTTCCATGGTAAGAGAACAACCATACCACAGTCCGTGCATTGGTTGTGTTGCCGGATTTTTACTCCTCTTAAGCGGCACTTTTAAGGACCTCCGATATCCTCACTCAGTCTGCGAAACACAGTACAGGTACCGTTTTACGCTGAGAATTCTGTGATCACTATCGACGAGCTGGCCCAATGAAGTCGTCAGTATGCTTTAGCATGGCAAAGAAATAGACATTTGGTTACCTGTAGTTTTGTGGCAGCTTGCGCATAATGTTTGCCATGTTTATGGCGAACCGCTCTTCTTAAAGCAGCCCGGTAGGCTTTGCGAGCCCTGTGTATTCTAAAAGCACACTGAATTATTGTAGCATTCAGGGACAACCATGCGATGTGTTTTCGAATCAAATAGCCCCTTGTCATACGTTGTAATAGCAAAACAGCTAAAAAGCGCTTGTGCCGTCTGCCTTCAGCAAGATCAGAGCGATATTGTAATTCATCATAAAAGTCATGTGGGTTGGGTAAAAACCTTTGAACAGTTGCCATTACACCATATTTTTGAAATCTCAACAAATAACCTTTTAAAATTTTGACATAACATTTGTCAAGTTTTTCCTTAACACATTTAAATAAGGTTGTATAAGCTTATTAGCAACGCCTCCTAGGCATAATGTAGGCAGTAATAACCGAAGTTTATTTTTATTTGTGAGTTTCTTGCCCATTTCGTTACGCCCGAAGCTATGTCAATGTATTCGAGTTTTCTCACCAGTACCCTCGCCCAGGTGTGCTCACGTGTGACGTCATGAATAATTCAACAATCGGAATAGCGAGGAGTGTGCCTGTTTATTTATTTCTTACCTTAATTTTGTCCACAATTTTCATATAAATGTTATGACTAACCTCTTTACGTGGTGAGAATTAGAATTATATATACACATATAAAATTATATCTATACTTACACATTACATTGAATATAAAAGCAAACCAAAAAATAACTTCGATTTAATATAAAAAAGATTGCGTGTTTTAAACGAAAATATTTTTTTAATACAGATGTGCATTAAAATCATGCAATGCTTATTATTTTTTATATGTATAATATGAATAATTAAACGTAGATATTTTTTTTTTAAATTAGTAAATTGTTTGTTTTTTTTAAACACATTCAATTAAGGTAACAAATTCAAGAAGTCTTGAATAGCTGATGTAGCCTGATATAATCTAAGCGCGTCGCATTTTCTTTTAAAATGCTTGCTGCGTATAAACTCTATATAACGACACTGAAGGGACTGTGCATATTATAGCGTTACAAAGAGTTGTCGTTAAATGGTGAGAAGAAAAGGTGGATGGAAGACAAGCTAAACCAACTAAAGCCAATTGATTTCGACGGTTTAGGGAGTTTGTCGTTAAATCGAGGGACGTTACATGGAGTTTACACTGTATTTAACGAATATGTCGGACTGCGTGGCTTAATGAAATAATTGAGCATATTAGTACCTAATTACAGGGATGCAAATGGCAATACGATTTACGTCGACTGCCTTTTGTTTAAATACAAATTAAACGACAGATTATTCCGAATTACTTTTAGCTTGTAATTTTGTTTAATCAGTGAATGCAAAATGAGAATTAATTATTATGGCTTTATGCGTTCTATTACTGAGTACGAAAAGATTTTACTACGCGATAAAAATATGTTATTACTATTTAATTATTTAAAAAAATATTGCAAAACTTATTAATTTATTATTTTTAATTGATTTATAGATAATAACGCATTTTATATGAAATATTTTATTGAACAAAGTGTGCAGAACGGCAAAGGTATTATTTTTAGTTAAAAGAGATTGAGGATGTTCATAGGAGGCAACCACTTAAAAAAAACATAAAAAATGAGGATAATTCGAAGTTTTAACTCACATAATATCATGTACGTGACCATTTCTGAACATCAAAAATACATACTAAGTTTACTAGCTGTTCAGAAACGCTCCCAGGTCTGAGAGGTACATACAGAAACTTAGCCAGGGATATTTTTTCCAACAACGTTGGCAAAATTATAATTCTTTTATAAATGTATGAACTGAATTAGTTCCATAATGCCCTAGCGTTCTTTACGTTCAAATAGTATTTCTATATAAAAGGCATTCTTAATGATTTTAAATTTATTGAAAGATTATTTACACAGCTACCTACATTTTTTGGGGTATTAATAAAATAAAAAGTACAAGTTTTTGAAGGAATTATTTATTTTATTAATAATGTAATAAATCAGATTAAGACAACCGGCTTGGAAACTCAATCTAACTGATTGTCTCATATTTCTCTAATTATCGCAAATCATTATACTTCTTATGTTAAGATTGAATTACATACTTAACAAAACTATTAATAATGATGGTTTAATGCAAACTGTACTTACATTTAATCTTACCCGTGGGAGAGCCATGCTAAATCAGAATAGCCTCACGTACTAATTAAGCCGGTCCGAAGTGATATCACGGTCTTACAAAATACTCAGCGTGAAACGGTACTACTATAGTATTTTGCTGAATGACTAAGGATATTGGTGGTCATTAAAATTATGCCGCTTAAGCAGCGAAAAAGGCCGGCAAACACGATCAAAGCGGGGACTGGCGCGGTCTTTTACCATATAGGAAACCCACATGCTCCTTTATCTGCTATACCATAAAAAATTGACAATTAATTTAAGTAGATATAACGTATTCATTAAAAAAAACTATTAATTTATTCAATGAGGATATTTTGACAGACTCTTTGTATATTACAAAATATCGTAATTCACTTTAATTGGTCAACTACTATACAATAAGTTTATGAAGGTATTGTCGCGATGCTGTTAAAATAAAGACAGTGCAATGTAATAGTAAGAGTAAGATAGACAGTATCTTGTTGCTATCTCTCTCTAATGTAAGCGAGTATCATGGCGATCTGATTTGTGTAACTGAACGACAGTGTGATCATAAATAAATAGTTTCTTATTAAAATTACGCCTATA